>BQNB010009731.1:0-85953 GCA_026074375.1 Tanacetum coccineum
CCAAGATCAAGGAAGTTAAGAATTGGGAAACTCCTACTACACCCACAGAAGTACGCCAATTCTTAGGACTCGCCGACTATTACCGAAGATTCATCGAAGGTTTCTCAAAGATTGCAAAGCCTTTGACTAAATTAACCCTGAAAAACAAGAAGTATATCTCGGAAAAAGATCAAGAATCGGCTTTCCAACTCCTTAAACAAAAACTTTGTGAAGCTCCAATCTTAGCATTACCGGAAGGAAATGATAACTTTGTCATTTTTTGTGATGCATATCTTCAAGGTCTGGGAGCAGTACTAATGCAAAAAGAAAAAGTCATTGCATATGCATCCCGACAACTCAAGCCTCATGAAGAAAATTACACTACTCATGATCTTGAATTAGGAGCAGTTGTATTCGCTCTTAAAATCTGGAGACACTATCTGTACGGTACAAAGTGTACAGTTTTCATTGATCACAAAAGCCTCCAACACATTCTTCATTAGAAGGAGTTAAACATGAGGCAACGCCTTTGGTTGGAATTGCTTGCAGATTATGATTGTGAGATTCGCTATCATCCTGGAAAGGCAAATGTTGTAGCAGATGCCCTAAGCCGGAAGAAACAAATCAAACCACTCCGAGTTAGATCATTAATCATGACCATTCATCCAAAACTACCATCACAAATTCTTGAAGCTCAAAATGAAGCACTCAAAGAAGGAAACGTCAAAGCCGAAAACCTACGAGGAATGGACAAATCATTTAAAATACGTCCTAATGGAACTCGTTGCATCAAAAATTGAAGTTGGTTACCACACTTCGGTGGTTTGAGAGACTTAATCATGCATGAGTCTCATAAATCGAAATATTCTATTCACCCAGGTTCTGATAAAATGTACCAAGATCTGAAGAAACTCTATTGGTGGCCTAACATGAAGGCAATCATCGCTGAATATGTTGGCAAATGTTTGACATGTTCTAGAGTTAAAGCAGAATATCAAAAGCTATCCGGCTTACTGGTACAACCGGAGATTCCTATATGGAAGTGGGAAACAAATAACAATAGATTTCGTTACAAAACTTCCCAAAACCTCAAACGGACATGACACCATCTGGGTCATTGTCGATCGCCTTACCAAATCTGCATATTTCATTCCTACCCGAGAGACAGATAGTATGGAAACCCTTACAAGATTGTACATCAAAGAAATAATCTCCCGACATGTGTGCCAATATCTATTATCTCAGATCGTGACAGTCATTTCACATCCAGATTCTGGCAATCATTACAGGATGCTTTGGGTACTCAATTAGACATGAGTACAACATATCATCCCGAAACCGATGGACAAAGTGAAAGAACCATTCAAACACTCGAAGACATGCTTCGAGCCTGTGTCATAGACTTTGGAAAAGGATGGGAAAAACACTTACCATTGGTGGAATTTTCCTACAATAATAGTTACCATGCCAGTATCAAGGCAGCACCATTTGAAGCACTTTATGGTCGAAATTGCAGATCACCTGTTTGCTAGGCCGAAATTGGAGATGTTCAACTCGCCGAACCAGAAATAATTCATGAAACCACAAAAAAGATAGTGCAAATTCGTCAACGCTTGCAAGCTGCAAGAGATCGACAAAGAAGTTACGCCAATGTAAGGCGAAATCCTTTATAATTTCAAGTTGGTGACCGTGTTATGTTAGAAGTATCACCTTGAAGAGGTGTCATTCGATTTGGAAAATGAGGAAAGCTTAACCCCTGATACATTGGACCATTCAAAATTCTTGACCGGATTGGCCCAGTGGCATACAAGCTTGAGCTTCCTGAAGAGCTCAGTAACGTCCACAATACTTTCCACATTTCTAATCTAAAGAAATGCTTATCTGACGAGTCTCTCGTCATTCCAATGAAAGAACTTCGACTCGATGACAAACTCAACTTTGTAGAAGAACCAGTAGAAATTATGGATAGTGAAGTCAAGCAGCGAAGTCATATACCAATAGTCAAAGTACGATGGAACTCTAAAAGAGGACCAGAATTACGTGGGAAAGAAAAGACGAAATTCGTGCCAAATATCCTCATTTGTTTTCAAACAACACTTTCAAATCTACTTAAATCTCGGGATGAGATTTCTTGTAAGGAGGAGGGACTATAACAACCCGCAATTTTCATCAATGTAAATATCCATCTATTAAATTAGAAGCAATGTACTATCCATCTATTATATATAAACCACATTTTTACAGGGAAATTTTTTGCTTTATCTTATTATGCAACGTAACTTCACACAACCTACCTATGCCATCTCTATCTATGTTTATATCATATAAATATTCTAATATGTCAAGTCAATATCTTAATATCATTTTTACAAAGTACATTACTCGTATAATGTACCATTTACAACGTTATTTCAAAACAGGCTTTAAACGTTAAACGTTTACCTCTAAACCCTAATTATATGTAATGTATACGTATAAAATCAATGAACAAGTATTCAAGGCATATGTACAAGTATCAATACACAACATTTGAAATATAAACTCCCTCCAAATCAATGTACAAGTCTTTAAAAGCACAATGTATAAGTCATTAAGCATAACATTCAAAATAGCCGTTTTACCACTGTTTTCATTCTAGTTTCTTTATCACCACTTTTGTACAAGCTACTACACTCAATGTACAACATTTAAACCCTAATTACTCTTATTCTAAGCTCTCATACATATTTTAAAAACCCGAAACCTAAAATTAAAACCTAAAACCCCCAATTTGACTTTAAAACCTAAACTAAGCCCATAAAAACCTAATCCATAAAGCCTAACTCACTAATCCTAAAACCACTAAACTATAATCCTAACATCTAAATCCTAAACCTTAATTTTCCTTAAATAAACCATTTACCCTAGCTTGAAGGAAAAAAACTTAAAAACAAATTTAGAGTCCCTAATCATACCCGACACCCCTTTTCCCTCCTTTTTTGATCCTTTTAAACACAACCAAGCACCAACAACCTCCATGACTAAGATACTTTCATCCACAAGCTGCTTGCAAGCACCTCAAATCAATAAACACTTGCTCTTAAGGTTTCCTTGTAACATCCTGGGTTGCTTGCTTCTTCATGCGGCTAAACACAGGATCAACCTCTCCCTCAAATAAAACCTTTGACATATCTTCCTGCTTCTCTCTTTTGCCACATATGATCTTGACTGTCCTAGTGCTATTAGGTACTTATTTTTCATGTCTGAAGCTTAGGCCTCTAAGGATCATTGTTCTCCCAAGGTTCTTTCGGACCCTATAAATAGGGGGTAGAACCCTCTTAATGTGCCCCACAACTCACACCTGATATTACTCTTATAAACCAAACTAAGAGTCTTATACTGTAAACAAACCCGAACTTCAGGTTAACGTTTTATCCTAAACCTATCTATGTTTTTATTTTGTATAACTGAATAATTTATTGTCGTTTGTTTTATATAACGTTTGATGAGAATATTATCATTTATTAAGGTAATTCTTTCGTGGATTGTAGTTTTTTGCTTGTTTTTAGTGTTTAAAGAAGTCAAAAAATTTATTTTTATGCTTTGAGAGCGTAAATGTGTTATTTTTGTATTTTGGGGAAGCCATAGTCAAGTTTTCTTATTGCTTTGTGAGCTCTTGTTTATGCTTATGTCTTGATTAATTAGATGATTATTACATATATGTGATTGTAGCTAGATGATTTAAGTGCAAAATGGGTTTGAGATTATTTCAAGTATTAACATATGTTTGATGGTTCTAGTATATGTTTTTAGGCTAGCTAAACATGTTGAAATGGTTGAATTTTGTCAAAAATAGGTTTTTATATGACTTTGGGTTGACTTTTGTTGACCAGAATGTTTGACCTAGTCATAGCGTGTCGATAAATTTTTAAAATCTAAATTAGACTTTTGAATATGATAGAGGATGTCATAAGCTACGTTTCGATATAAAATGGGTCTTGTAACGATTAAAAACAAACGTTTTACGGCCAAGTCAAGTTGGGTAATTTTTGGGGTAAAAAGTCAACTACGAACTTTGACTTTTGCAAGTCAAACTTGCATAAACTTTTAAATATAACTTGTAACAAGCAAAGGGGGGTTCGTAACTATTAGTTAAAAATTATGAGTTGTTAAGTTTGGATTATAATATTCTTTCTTCGGCAGCTTTCATTAAAATAGAAAAACTTTGTAAGAAAATATGGTTAATATGATCGAGTGTGCTGTGTGTCAAGCGTATTGTTTTGTGTCGCACTTTGGAGAATTAGTATATGATTATTATACGTGATATTAATATGTCTGTAAGTATGTATATACTATATATATATATATATATATATATATATATATATATATTTATACTATATATATTTATATATATATATATATATTTATATATAGTGAGAGTGAGAGAGGAGAGGAAGGTTAAATAAAGACAAATATTTGTTGAGAGGATTAAAAAGAGAAACTTTTTTTTAAAAAAGTTCTGAAAAATTCCAAACAAAATTCTTATTAAATAGGTATGTTGGTGCATAAAACTTTTGTAAAAGAAGTTTTTCTAATTTTGAGTTTTTATACGTTTTTTTAATGCGCAAAAAAAGAAATTTTGATGCACAAATTTTTCGACTTGTTATAGTTTGATGCGCAATAAATTTTTGACGCAAAAATTCAATAGAAGTTGGGTACAAAAAAGAATTTTTGATGCACAAAAAACCGATTTAATGCACAAACGTTTTTTTAATAAAAAAATTTCGGCAAAACTATCCACTTTTAGAAAAAACTTCCTTTAAAACTTTTTCATGCACCAACATACACGATCTTGTGGAATTTTTCAGAATTTTTTGAGAACTTTTATCCTTCTCACGAATATTTGTCTTTTTATTTGATCTTTATCCTATTTTTTTTTATATATATATATATATATATATATATTTGTGTGTGTGTGTGTGTGTGTGTGTGTGTGTGTGTGTGTGTGTGTGTGTGTGTGTGTGTGTAAGTATGCATTATATGATTTAATATACTATTAGTCACGTGCCGCCATATATATTATATAGGTCGTTGTAGAGATGTGAAGTTTACTTGCGCTTGTTGAATTGATTGATTGGATCTTTGCTTAAGGTGAGTTTATATCCTCGCTTTTAAACTGTTTTAAATGTTTTAAACCCGCGAGGGGGATACATGTTTGTTTTATAAATCAAACACATATGATTTAGGGTAGGATGGACACGATTAGAATTAATTTCCGCTAAATGTTGCTTTTGTCGAAGTCCCTCAAATTCATTGAACCGCTCAATTGCCTTATAATGAGTGAACGCTATGCATTATAGATATCTATTGGGTTTGGACTGCCCTGTCGGGTCATGAATCCTTGTGAACACCCTGTCAAACGGACATTTTGTTATTAGAAGTATAAAAAGGTATATGACAATAATACCTTATCTTGGGGCACTTAAACATATGAATTGCCATATGTACTGTTAACATTCGGTGTCATGAGCTTAATGCGCGAAATAAAAAGAAGTTGTTAATACCAGTGCATTTGTTGCGTTGTTTACCGTGAGAAAAACACTAATCATTGTGTTCAAATTATTGGTTAATGATTATTTAAACTCTATGAATTTCAATCAACTTTGTGTGACGTTTTAAACATGTTTATCCAAGTAAATCAAGGCTGCTGAAGCACGATGGTGTCGGAGGTGGAGTTGCGTGCCTATGTTGTGGCATTTTGGAAGACTAATTGTGTGTTAGGTCTTCAAAAACAATGTCTTTTGTAATGTCTTAAAAGCTATGTCTTTCATTTGAACAATTGTCTTTCAAATGTTGTTGTACGGTATGTTGGTTACGATCTTGTGTGGACCTACGCATTTTAAACTCTAAATAATGTGGAACACATGTTGTTTAAACGTCTCATTCATAGTCGTTTACTATATTTGTGGTGATGGATGCTATTTAGTAAACCCAATAATGTTATTTCCGCTGCGAGCCCAAAGGTCTTTGGGTGGGGTGTTACAGGTGGGTATCAAGAGCCATTAGTTATAGTGAACTAAGTCGTTTTCAAAACTTGGACTATAACTATTTTGGATGCCAAAGTGATATCGAGAGTCTAAGGTTTTATAGAAATGGGTCGAGTCTTTTGAAAAACCTAAATTGTAACGCTCTACACGCATGCCAAGACTCCTCGTTGCCATTGGTCACATGTAAGTTGTATTTGTTAATTGCTATATGAAAATATATGTACGTATGTATTGTATATATATAATTGGTTAAATAATTTATTCCATTTACGTAACTATGCATTGTAATTGGATAAGTTGTGCATGCACTTTTGTGTAGATGTTAAGGTATTATACGTTGGCGTTATTTGTGCATTTGTTGTATGTATGAATGTCATGCGATTATATGTTAAAACTGATCTTTATATATGTTTGATGTATAATTGATATAGTCATATATATTATTTATACACTATATATTTATATCCTATATATGATATATATATATATATCTATATATTTTTATAATACTATTTATTCGGATTTGTAAGGTAGCGAATTATGGAATTTTTACTTGTTGCACTTTAGCGAAACTGTTATTTTGATATAGTGATACGCTTTATCGAATGTTAACTAAGAAGTGATACGCTTTTAAGTATTGTATTAATGATGTTTTTCTTAGAGTATCATGGGAATGAGATTCCTACATAATCATGATGAATGATGTGCAGATTTCTACCACGATGGATGTTCCTGTGATTCTTGAGCTTGTCTTAGTGGATGAAGATGAGGACCCGGAAGAAGAAGAGTTTGAGGAAGAAGAAGATCTTGAAGAGGAAGAAGAAGATGATATGGAAGTCGACATTGAGGAAGATGAGAATGAGCCTGAGTTGATGCATCCTTACGAAGAGATGGATTCTCTTAATCCTCCGCCGCCTGTTTCTGAATCTGAGCCTGATGAAGAAATTGAGGTTGAGAACTCGATTGAACCCAAAGATGAGAATGTTCCTGTTAGTGTTTATGAGAAGGGTGAATCGTCTACTGCCGCTATTTCTCGAGAGAATGGTGATAGTTTACTGCCTGGTTTCATGAGACGGGATATTGACTCTCTTTTTGGTCAGATTGTTAATCTTTCTAGACGTATGTGTGGACGCGAGACGGCGCATGCATTGGTCGAGAAGAAAGGAAAGGCAAAGGATGAGTTTTATGGCAAGTTGATTCTAGACTTGGGTAATGAAGTGCGTTCTAGTGTGGAACAAGGAACGACTGCAATGGAGAAGTTGGTTGAAAAGCTCGGTAATGTTGAAGAGAAAGCCGAGTGTAAGAAAGTTAAGAAGGAACTGGAAGAAGCAAGGTTGAGCAACACATTCCTTCGTATGCATAATGAACGATTCGAGAGAGATCTTTATTGGACTAGAGTTCAAGCTCATGAGTTCTATCAAGAGATGATTCGTAGGGGATTTGTGTTTGAAGAAAGACCAAATGAAGCTATTGATGTTCCAGTTGAAGATGTAGAGAGTTCATCGCCGAAAGAGTCGTGAAGAGAAATACCAAGAACCAATAGCATCAAGTCTGCATCTGATCGTGTTGGGAGGAAGAGTCCTTCATCCGAGTCGCAAGGATCTCCTCATGATGATTAGTAGTTTAATTTCAATTGTAGTTTCTTTTGTTGTGTAATCACTAAACTAAATTCTCAGTTAGTAGAATTAGTGCAATTGGTTGTAACGATTTGTATCATTTTATGACACAATGCAACTATGTATTAACTCTTTGTGATGAAAAATGAATGACTATCTTTTGATTACTACTTGATGTGGTGGACTGTTGTTGTGGTTGATTTATCATTGTATCATGTTATGGATATATCATGTTATGAATGCTTATCAGATTATTTTCTGTGTGATGTACATAATCATGCCTCCAAAGTCTGCACCTATGACTCAAGCTGCTATGCGTCGAATGATCAAGGAAAGTGTTGATGCCGTTATTGCTGTCGAGCGGGAAAGGCAAGCGAAAGTCAGGAATGATGCTAGTAGATCTGGGCCAGTGCGAGGTCAAGACACTGCACCTGCTGTTCGTGAGTGCACTTTTGTTGGGTTTATGAAGTGCAATCCTACTGTCTTTCGTGGGGTTGAAGGAGCGATTGGATTGCGAAGATGGTTCGAGAAAACTAAAAGTGTTTTTGGAATCAGTGAATGTGCAGAGAATAAGAAGGTTAAGTTTGCTGCTGCAACATTGGAAGGTCCGGCTTTAACTTGGTGGAATTCTAAGATTGCAACCTTGGGTTTGGGACTGTAAACCAAATGCCTTGGACTAAGATGAAGCAATTGATGACTGCTGAGTTTTGCCCGATATAAGAAATCCAATGTTTGGAGCATGAATTTTGGAACTTGAAGGTTAAAGAGTATGACATTGTTGCGTATACTCAGAGGTTCAATGAGCTTGCATTGATGTGTCCGAGAATGGTTGAACCAGAAAGGGTAAAAGTTGATGCCTATATCCGAGGGTTGACCGATAACATTAAGGGTGAAGTGACATCGTCTAAACCTGCTGATTTGAATGAAGCTGTTCGTATGGCTCACAAGCTGATGGAGCAGAAATCGCAAGCTAGGAATGATAGGATTCTTGAAGGAAAGAAGCGAAAGTAGGAAAGCCATCAAGGTGGAAGTAGTAGTGGTAAGGGAAACCAAAAGGATAACTCACGTCAAGCTTTGCAGAATAACCAAAAGCAAGGTAATGCGCAAGCCATGGTTACTGCTCCTACTGATGGGAAACCTCCTTTGTGTGAACGTTGTTTTACTCGTCATGTTGGTCCCTGTACGATCAAGTGTCACAAGTGTGGGAAGGTTGGACACAAGTCAAGGTACTGTAAGGAGAAGAGTGTTGCTACGAGTGCTAACACTCCATCTATTCCTACTTGTTATGATTGTGGTGAGCAAGGTCATACTAGGAACCGATGTCCGAAGAAGTTTAAGAAAGAAGAAGTTGGAGATGTTCGTGGTCAAGCTTATGCTATTAAGGATCTTGAGCCGAAGGGTCTGAATGTGGTTACTGGTACGTTTCTACTGATAACCGCTATGCTTCTGTTTTATTTGATTCGGGATCCGATAGGAGTTTTGTGAACACTAGATTTAGTTCATTACTCGATATCAAACCGATTAAAATAGAGGATAGTTATGAAGTAGGTTTAGCTGACCGAAGGGTAGTTAGTACGAACATTTTTTTGAAAGGTTGCACTTTGAGTTTAGTAAACCATAATTCCGAATTCGATCTTCTGCCGATTGATCTTGGGTCGTTTCGATATCATAATCGGTATGGATTGGCTTGTCAAGCACGATGTTGTTATCGTCTGTGGCGAGAAGATTGTTCGTATACTGTATGGGAACAAGACATTGATAGTTGAAGGTGACAAAGGTGTGTCGCGATTGAAGATTGTTTCGTGTATTTTAATGCTCGATACGGTACGTCGGGCGAGGTTGTCATTTGTTTTAGGCCCACTCGTACGAAGAAGAGTCGAAGGAGAATATTGGAATAGAGTGCAATGTTGGTTTGGAGGACTTTCATAGAGGTGTTTCCTGGAGGAGTTACCAGGGACTATCATCCGCCGTGGTAAGTTTGAGTTTTGAATTGATTATAGTGCCAGGTGCTGCACCGTTGACGAGGCACCGTTTAGATTAGCAACCATTTGTGTTGAAGGAGTTGTCGGTACAAAATTGCAAGAGTTGTTGGGAAAAGGATTTTATTCATCGTAGTTTCATCGACGTGGGGGAGCACAATTTTTGTTCTTGGGAATTAGGCAAAAGATGGTTCTTTTCCAATGTGTATAGTTATCCGAGTTGAACAAAAGTTTGACTGTCAAGAACGTTATTCTTTCCAAGAATCGACGTTTTATTTGACCAAAACTGTAAGGTTTCTAGCGTGTATTCTAAGAAACTCGATGACATTAAAAGGGATATCACACCAGTTACGCATTATAGAAGGTATGGGACTTTCTGATTAATTGCATTAAAGAGGAAGACATTCTGATTACTGCATTTAGAACTCGATATGGTCACTTTGAGTTTCAAGTAATGCCGTTTGGATTGACTAACATGCCTGCTGTATTTATGGACTTGATGAACCGAGTATGCAAGCCTTATCTTGATAAGTTCGTCATAGTGTTCATTGATGATATTTTGATTTATTCAAAGGACGAAGAAGAGCATAAGAAGCATTTGAAGATTGTTTTAGAGCTGCTTAAGAAGGAGAAATTGTATGTCAAGTTTTCAAAGTGTGATTTTTGGCTAGATTCGGTACAATTTCTGGGTCATGTGATTGATCGTAGTGGTGTTCATGTGGATCCTGCAAAGGTTGAAGCTGTTAAGAGTTGGACTGCGCCGAAGACGCCAACGGAGGTGAGACAATTTCTTGGTTTGGCTGGTTATTACCGAAGGTTTATCGAAGGATTTTCGTTAATTTCTAAGCCATTGACTAAGTTGACTCAAAAGAATAAGAAGTACGAATGGGGAAGTGAAGAAGAAGAAGCTTTTCAAATGTTGAAGGAGAAGTTGTGTAGTGCACCAATTTTAGCTTTGCCCGAGGGAACGAAAGGTTTCGTGGTGTATTGTGACGCATCTCTTAAAAGTTATGGAGCCGTGTTGATGCAAGGAGAAAAGGTGATAGCTTATGCTTCTAGACAATTGAAGGTCCATGAAGAGAATTACACTACTCACGATTTAGAGTTAGGAGTTGTTGTTTTCGCTCTTAGATTGTGGAGACATTATTTGTATGGAACGAAATGTGTGGTTTTCACCGATCGCAAGAGCCTACAATATATCCTGAATCAGAAAGAGTTGAATTTAAGACAACAAAGGTGGATTGAGTTGCTAAGTGATTATGATTGTGAGATACGGTATCATCCTAGAAAGGGAAATGTTGTGGCTGACGCCTTAAGTCAGAAGGTGAGAGATAAGCCATTACGTGTTCGAGCCTTGATGATGACTGTTCATAATAATCTACCAAAGCAGATTTGTGAAGCTTAAAGGAAAGCGATGAGAAAGAAGTATGTAAGAAATGAGAATTTGGGGAGATTGACTAAGTCGATATTTGAGTTTTGCCCAGATGGAACACGTTGTTTTGGGAATCGTGTTTGGTTACCGTGATACGGTGGATTGAGGAATTTGATTATGCAAGAGTCGCATAAGTCTAAGTATTCTATCCATCCGGGATCAGACAAGATGTACCAAGATTTGAAGTTGTTGTATTGGTGGCCGAATATGAAAGCTGATATTGCTACGTATGTTAGTAAGTGTTTAACTTGTGCGAAGGTTAAAGCTGAGCATCAGAAACTATCTGGACTGCTGCAACAACCTAAGATTCCTGTTTGGAGGTGGGAAAGAATTACTATGGATTTTGTGAGTGGTTTGCCAAGAACGCCGAGTGGGTATGATACGATTTGGGTTATTGTCGACCGATTGACCAAATCAGCTCATTTCCTACCAACGAAGAAGACGGATAGTATGGAGAAACTCACACGACTGTATTTGAAGGAAATTGTGTGTAAGCACGGAGTACCTGTTTTGATTATTTCTGGTCGAGATAGCCATTTTACGTCTAATTTCTGGAGGGACTAATTTGGACATGAGTACTGCTTACCGTCCTCAAACAGATGGTCAAAGTAAAAGGACGATACAAACGCTGGAAGATATGTTGCGCGCCTATGTGATTGACTTCGGAAGTAGTTGGGATAGCCATTTTCCATTGGTTGAGTTCTCATACAACAATAGTTATCATGCGAGTATTAAGGTTGCACCATATGAAGCTTTGTACGGAAGAAAGTGTAGATCGCCTGTATGTTGGAGTGAGGTTGGGGATAGCCAACTCACCGGTCCAGAGTTGATTCGTGATACAACTGAGAAGATTGTCCAGATCAAGAACCGTTTGTTAACTGCTCGTAGTCGTCAGAAAAGTTACGCGGATAAGAGACTTAAGCCGTTGGAGTTTGAAGTTGGTGACATGGTATTACTTAAGGTATCGCCATGGAAGGGCGTTGTGCGTTTTAGAAAGCGCGGAAAGTTAAGTCCACGTTATATTGGGCCATTTAAGATTTTGGCTAGAGTTGGTCCTGTGGCTTATACTTTGGAGTTGCCTGAAGAGTTGAAGGGAATTCATAGCACTTTTCATGTTTCAAATCTCAAAAAGTGTTTAGCGGAAGGTGATGTAGTTGTTCCGATGGAAGAGATTCAACTTGATGACAAGTTGCACATGATTGAGGAACCGGTGGAAATTATTGATAGGGAAGTTAAGCGATTGAAGAAAAGTCGGATACCTATTGTTAAAGTTCGATGGAATTCACAAAGAGGTCCAGAATTTACTTGGGAACGTGAGGATCAGATTAAGAAAAAGTATCCTCATCTTTTTGTAAGTAAGGACGAAGCGAAGAAGGTGGATACGACGTGCAGAGTGCCGGGACGTCACTCCCTAAAGGTGGGGAGAATGTAACAACCCGAGTTTTAGGTCAGCGTTTATCCCCGTTTATCCCAAACTACGATGATTATATTTTTATACGTGAATAATTATAGTTGTTTGTGTTATATAAAGTTTGATGAGAATTATCATTTACTAGGTAATTTCATTTCCGTGATTTAGTTTTTGCTTGTTTTTAGTGTTTAAAGAAGTCAAAAATTTTATTTTTATGCTTTGAGAGCGTAAATGTGTCATTTTTGTATTTTTAAGCGTTTCCCTGAGTTTTTGTAAAAACCGTGTTTAAAGGTCGTATTTTGGAAGGTTTAACGTTTTAATAAAGGTTTCAAGCTATATTTAGTGGGACGAAATTAAAAATATTTACGAAAGTGATAATTTGTATTTTTGACAAGTAAGTAACAAAAATATAACCGTTTTGTATTAACTTTGCAAGGACTTGAGAAGGGAAGGGTTAAAGTTGCCAAAAGCTCAAAGTACTTTTCTATAAATACCAACACATATATTCATTTCATTTCTTTTACAAACGCTAGCACTTGCTCTCCTCCCTCCTCTTTGTGCCGTTCGAACAACAAACACCCCTAGTATTTTCATTGTCAAATCTTTATTATTCACATGTATTACAATCAAGTTATACCATATTAATCCTTGTTTAAAACTCTACAAAACCCACTAAAGAAACCTTACATGCAAAAAGTATTTTGAAAGTTAGATTTTTGGTTTATTCTTGGTGATTTGGTGTATAAGGAAGTGTTCAAGGGTGTTAGATTAGTGTTATTTTGGTGTTAGTTGATTGAGAAGGTTTTGTTTGGTGGTTCCTTATGGTTCGTTCGATTTGGTGTCAAAAGGGGAAGCCATAGTCAAGTTTTCTTATTGCTTTGTGAGCTCTTGTTTATGCTTATGTCTTGATTAATTAGATGATTATTACATATATGTGATTGTAGCTAGATGATTCAAGTGCAAAATAGGTTTGAGATTATTTCAAGTATGAACATATGTTTGATGGTTCTAGTATATGTTTTTAGGCTAGTTAAACATGTTGGAATTATTGGATTTTGTCAAAAATGGGTTTTTGTATGACTTTGGGTTGACTTTTGTTGACCAGAATGTTTGACCTAGTCATAGCGTGTCGAGAAATTTTTGAAATTTAAATTAGGCTTTTGAATATGATAGAGGATGTCATAAGCTACGTTTCGATATAAAATGAGTCTTGTAACGATTAAAAACGAACGTTTTACGGCCAAGTCAAGTTGGGTAATTTTTGGGGTAAAAAGTCAACTACGAACTTTGACTTTTGAAAGTCAAACTTGCGTAAACTTTTGAATATAACTTGTAACAAGCAAAGGGTTCGTAATGTTAGTTAAAATGTGATGAGTTGTTAAGTTTGGATTATATTATCCTTACTTTCGGCAAGCTTTCTAAAAATGGAAACTTTGTAAGAAACATGGTAATATTGATCGTGTGTGTCAAGCGAAATGTTTTGTGTCGCACTTGGAGAATTTAGTATATGATTATATATACATGATAATAATATGTATGTATGTATATATTATATTATCCTTAGTATATGCAAGTATGCATTATATGATTTAATATACTATTAGTCACGTGCCGCCATATATATTATATAGGTCGCGGTAGAAACGTGAAGTTTACTTGCGCTTGTTTAATTGATTGATTGGATCTTTGCTTAAGGTGAGTTCATAGCCTCGCTTTTGAACTGTTTTAAATGTTTTAAACCCGCGAGGGGGATACATGTTTGTTTTATAAATCAAACACATATGATTTATGGTATGCTGGACCCGATTACGAATTAATTTCCGCATAAGTTGCTATTGTCGAAGTCCCTTAATTCATGAACCGTCAATTTCCTTATAATGAGGTGAACGCTAATGCATTAAATAGATCTATTGGGTTTGACAGCCCTATCCGGGGTATGAATCCTTGTGAACACTCTGTCAAACAAACATTTTGTTATTAGAAGTATAAAAAGTTATATGACAATAATACCTTATCTTGGGGCACTTAAACATATGAATTGCCATATGTACTGTTAACGTTCGGTGTCATGAGCTTAATGTGCGAAATAAAAAGAAGTTGTTATACATTGCATTTGTTGCATTGTTTACTCGAGAAACTAATCATGTGTTCAAAATTATTGTTTAATGATTCTTTTAAACTCTATGAATTTCACTCAACTTTGTTGTTGACGTTTTAAACATGTTTATCCCAGGTAATCAAGGCTGAAGGCAACGATGGCGTGGAGGTGTCGTGCGTGTATGATGTTGGCATTTATGGAAAGACTACTTATGTGTTCCGGTCTTTCAAAAACAATGTCTTTTGTAATGTCTTAAAAACTATGTCTTTCATTTGAACAATTATCTTTCAAATGTTGTTGTACGGTATGTTGGTTACGATCTTGTGTGGACCTACACATTTTAAACTCTGAATAATGTGGAACACATGTTGTTTAAACGTCTCATTTATGGTCGTTTACTATATTTGTGGTGATGGATGCTATTTAGTAACCCCCAAATGTTCATTTCCGCTGCGCATCCCAAAGGTCGTTTGGGTGGGGTGTTACAGAGTGGTATCAAGAGCCATTAGTTATAGTGAACTAAGTCGTTTTCAAAACTTGGACTATAACTATTTTGGATGCCAAAGTGATATTAAGAGTCTAAGGTTTTATAGAAATGGGTCGAGTCTTTTGAAAAACCTAAATTGTAACGCTCTACACGCATGCCAAGACTCCTCGTTGCCATTGGTCACATGTAAGTTGTATTTGTTAATTGCTATATGAAAATATATGTACGTATGTATTGTATATATATAATTGGTTAAATAATTTATTCCATTTACGTAACTATGCATTGTAATTGGATAAGTTGTGCATGTGTCAGATGCATAAGGTGATTATACGTTGGCGTATTTGTGCATGTGTTGTATGCATTGAATGTCATGCGATTATATGAAAACTATCTTTATATATGTTTGAAGTATAATTGATATATATATTCAGATTTGAAAGGTAGCGAATTATGAATTTTTACTTGTTGCGCTATATATATATATATATATATATATATATATATATATATTCGGAATTGAAAGGTAGCGAATTATGAATTTTTACTTGTTGCGCTTTTATGCGAACTGTTATTTTGATAATAATGATACGCTATCGAATGATAATAAGAAGTGTTACGCTATTAAGTAAGTATTATATGATATTTTTTCTAGATTATCATGGTGAATGAGATTCCTCCTAATCATGATGATGATGTGCAGAATCTACACGATGATGTTCCTGTGATTCATGAGCTTGTCTTAGTGGATGAAGATGAGGACCCAGAAGAAGAGTTTGAGGAAGAAGAAGATCCTTAAGAGGAAGAAGAAGATGATATGGAAGTCGACATTAAGGAAGATAAGAATGAGCCTGAGTTAACGCATCCTTATGAAGAGATGGATTCTCTTAATCCTCCGCTGCCTATTTTTGAATCTGAGCCTGATGAAGAAATTAAGGTTGAGAACTCGATTGAACCCGAAGATGAGAATGTTCCTATTAGTGTCTATGAGAAGGGTGAATCGTCTAATGTCGCTATTTCTCGAGAGAATGGTGATAGTTTACTGCCTGGTTTCATGAGATGGGATATTGACTCTCTTTTTGGTCGGATTGTTAATCTTTCTAGACGTATGTGTGGACGCGAGACGGCGCATGCATTGGTCGAGAAGAAAGGAAAGGCAAAGGATGAGTTTTATGGCAAGTTGATTCTAGACTTGGGTAATGAAGTGCGTTTTAGTGTGGAACAAGGAACGACTGCAATGGAGAAGTTAGTTGAAAAGCTTGGTAATGTTGAAGAGAAAGCTGAGTGTAAGAAACTAAAGAAGGAACTGGAAACAGCATGTTGACAACCCAATATCCTTCATATTCAGTAATGAAACGCGTCGAAGAGATCTTTTATTGACTAGAGTTCAAGCTCATGATACTATCAAGAATATTCTGGTAGGGATTTGTGTTTGAAGAAAAGGACCGAATGAAGCTATTATGTTTCTAGTTGAAGATGTAGGAGAGTTCATCGCGAAAGAGTCATTAAGAGAAATACGCAAGAACCAATAGCATCAGTCCTACATCTGATCGTGTTGGAAGAGAAGAGTCCTCATCGATTCGCGAAGATCTCCTCATGATGATTAGTAGTTTAATTTCAATTGTAGTTTCTTTTGTTGTGTAATCACTAAACTGAATTCTTAGTTAGTAGAATTAGGTGCAATCTATTGAAATGATTTATATCATTTTATGACACAATGCAACTAGATATTAACTCTTTGTGAGAAAAAATGAATAATATCTTTTATTACCTACTTGAGGTGGTGGACTGTTGTTGTGGTTTATTTTATCATTGTAATCATTGTTACGGATATATCATTTTTTATGAATTGCTTACAGATATTTTTTCTCTGTTGATGTACAGAATCATGCCTCTAAAGTCTGCACCTATGACTCCAAGCTGCTATGGCGTCCGAATGATCAAGAAAGTTGTTGATGCCGTCTATTTTGTCGAGCGAGAAAGGAAGCGAAAGTCAAGAATTGATTCTATGGATTTAGGCCTAGTGCAGGTTAAGACACTGCACCTACTGATCATGAGTGACTTTGTAAATTTATGAAAGTGCAATCCTACTGACTTTTCGTGGGGTAGAAGAGCGCATTGGATTGCGAAGATGGTTGGAGAAAACGAAAGTGTTTTTGGAATCAGTGGAATGTGCAGAGATATAGAAGGTTAAGTTGTTGCTGCAACATGAAGGTCCGGCTTTAACTTGGTGGAATTTCTAAGAAATTGCACCCTTGTTTGTGGACATAACAAAATGCCTTTGACGTGATATGAAGCAATTGATGACTACTGAGTTTTGCCCGATAGAAGAAATCCAACGTTTGGAGCATGAATTTTGGAACTTGAAGGTTAAAGAGTATGACATTGTTGCGTATACTCATGAGGTTCAATGAGCTTTCATTGATGTGTTCGAGAATGGTTGAACCAGAAAGGGTGAAAGTTGATGCCGTTATATTCGATGGTGACCGAAAACAACAAGGGGTAAAAAGTGACATTGTCTAAAACCTCAGAATTGAATGTAGCATACGATATGGCTCACAATCTGATGAATCAAAATCGCAAGCTAGTAATGATACGATTCTTGAAGGAAAAAGAGAAAGTTGGGAAAGCATCAAATGTGGACGTAGTTAGTGGTAAGGAAACCAAAAGATAACTCATGTCAAGCTTTGGGCAAAATAACTAAAAGCTAGGTAAATGCGCGATTCATGGTACTGCTCTACGATGGAACCACATATATGTAAACGTATGTTTTAACTCATTCATGTGTCCTTATACGATCCAGTGTCACAATTGTAGGAAAGGTAGACACAAGGTGCTAAAGTTACTTTAAGTAGAAAGTTTTTGACTACGAGTGCTAACACTCTATCTATTCCTACTTGTTATGATTGTGGTGAGCAAGGTCATACTAGGAACTGATGTCCGAAGAAGGTTAAGAAAGAAGAAGTTGGAGATGTTCGTAGTCAAGCTTATGCTATAAAGGACGCTTAGACGAAGGTGTCCGAATTGTGTTACTGGAATGTTTCTACGAAAAACGCTAAGCTTCCTGAATAAAAAGATATCTCGATCCGATAGGATTATTTGTTGACCACTAGATTTAGTACAATTACTCGCTATACAAACCGATTAAAATAGAGGATAGTTTTATGAGAAGTTAGGGTTATCTTACGTCAGGTATATGTTAGTACGACAATTATTATAGCAAGGAATCATCAATTGAAAAATAACCCGCATAAAGTATCTGTCATCAATCAATTCCGCATTGAGCTTGTAACGATCGAATCATAATCGGTATGGATAGGCTTGTCAAGCACGATGTTGTTTAACGTCTGTTGCGAGAAGATTGTTCTATAATGTATGGGAACAAGACATTTGGATAGTTGAAGGTACAAAGTGTGTCGCGCGATTGTGAATACAGTTCGAGTAAACAGGCTCGAAAAGTACGTGCGCGAGGTTGTCATTTGTTTTTGGCACACATAACGAAGAAGAAGTCGAAGGAGAAACGATTGGAAGACATGCTTATGGTTCGAGACTTTCCTGAGGTGTATCCTGAGGAGTTACCAGGACTACCACCGTCGAGGCAAGTTGAGTTTCGAATTGATCAGTACCGTAGTTGTACCAGTTGCACGAGCCACCGAATAGATTAGCACCTGTTGTGAGATGAAGGAGTTGTCGTACAATTTCAAAGAGTTGTGAAAAGGATTTATTCGTCCCGAGTTCATCGCCTGTGGGAGACTACCATTTTGTTCGTGAAGAAGAAATATGGATCTTTTTCGAATGTGTATAGATTATCGCGAGTTGAACAAGTTGACTGTCAAGAATCGTTATCCTCTCCCGAGAATCGACGATTTATTTGACCAACTACAAGGTTCTAGCGTGTATTCTAAGATCGATCTACATCAGTATAACACCAGTTCGCATTAAAGGGAAGACATTCCAATTACTGCATTTAGAACTCGATATGGTCACTTTGAGTTTCCAGTAATGCCGTTTTGGATTGACTAACGCGCCTTTCGTAATTTTATGGCCTTAGATGAACCGAGTATGCAAGCCTTATCTTGATAAGTTTGTCATAGTGTTCATTGATGATATTTTGATTTATTCAAAGGACGAAATAAGAGCATAAGAAAGCAATTGAAGATTGTTTAAAGCTGCTTTAGAGAGTAGAAATTGTATGTTAATTTTCTAAGTGTGCTTTTCTGCTAGATCGGGTACAATTTCTAGGTTCATGGGTGATATGATCGGGTTAGTGGTGTTCATGTGGAGCCTGCAAAGGTTGAAGCGGTAAAGATTTAGACTTCGTCAAAGACGCCAACAAAGGTGATACAATTTCCTTGGTTTGGCTGGTTATTACCGAAGTTTTATCAAAAGGATTTTCGTTTATTTCTAAACCATTGAAAAATTGACTCAAAAGAAAAAGAAGTAGCCATTGGGAGGTGAAAAAGAAAACTTTTTGCAAATGTTTGAAAGGAGAAGTTTTGTGTAGTGCACTAATTTTAGCTTGCACCGAGGGAACGTAGGTTTTCGTGGTGTAAATTGTTGACACATCTCATTAAAGGTTACGGAGCCGTGTTGATGCAAGGAGAAAAAGTGATAGCTTATGCTTCTAGACAATTGAAGGTCCATGAAGAGAATTACGCTACTCACGATTTGGAGTTAGGAGCCGTTGTTTTCGCTCTTTGATTGTGGAGACATTATTTATATGGAACCAAATGTGTGGTTTTCACCGATCACAAGAGCCTACAATATATCCTGAATCAGAAAGAGTTGAATTTAAGACAACGAAGGTGGATTGAGTTGCTAAGTAATTATGATTGTAAGATACGGAACAAGTCCTGGAAAGAGGAAATGTATGGCTGATGCCTTAATCAAAAATGTGAAGAGATAAGCCAAACGTTTCGAGCCTTGATGATGACTGTTCATAATAATCTACCAAAGCAGATTCATGAAGCTCAAAGGAAAGCGATGAGGAAGAAGTATGTAAGAAATGAGAATTTGGGGAGATTGACTAAGCTGATATTCGAGTTTCACCCTGATGGAACATGTTGTTTTGGGAATCGTGTTTGGTTACCGTGATACGGTGGATTGAGGAATTTGATTATGCAAGAGTTGCATAAGTCTAAGTATTCTATCCATCCGGGATCAGACAAGATATACCAAGATTTGAAGTTGTTGTATTGGTGGCCGAATATGGAAGCTGATATTGCTACGTATGTTAGTAAGTGTTTAACTTATGTGAAGGTTAAAGGTGAGCATCAAAAACCATCTAGACTGCTGCAACAACCTGAGATTCCTGTTTAGAAGTGGGAAAGAATTACTATGGATTTTGTGTAGTGTTTGCCAAGACGCCGAGTGTGTTATGATACGATTTGTTATTGTGTCCGACCGATTGACCAAATATAGCTCATTCCTACCAACGAAAGATGATAGTATGGGTATAAACTCACACGACTGTATTTAAAGGAATTATGTGTAAGCCACAGTACAGTGTATTGCTTAAATCTGATCGAGATAGCCATTTTACGTCTAATTTTTGGAGATCGCTTCAGGAAGCGTTAGGGACTAATTTGGACATGAGTACTGCTTAACGTCCTCAAACAGATGGTCAAAGTGAAAGGACAATACAAACGCTAGAAGATATGTTGCGCGCCTGTGTGATTGACTTTGGAAGTAGTTGGGATAGCCATTTGCCATTGGTTGAGTTCTCATACAACAATAGTTATCATAGGAGTATTAAGGCTGCACCATATGAAGCTTTGTACGGAAGAAAGTGTAGATCGCATGTATATTGGAGTGAGGTTGGGGATAGCCAACTCACCAGTCCAGAGTTAATTCGTGATACAACTGAGAAGATTGTCCAGATCAAGAACCGTTTGTTAACTGCTTGTAGTTGTCAGAAAAGTTACGCGGATAAGAGACTTAAGCCGTTGGAGTTTGAAGTTGGTGACATGGTATTACTTAAGGTATCGCCATGGAAGGGCGCTGTGCGTTTTGGAAAGCGCAGAAAGTTAAGTCCACGTTATATTGGGCCATTTAAGATTTTGGCTAGAGTTTGTCCTGTGGCTTATACTTTGGAGTTGCCTAAAGAGTTGAAGGGAATTCATAGCACTTTTCATGTTTGGAATCTCAAAAAGTGTTTAGCGGAAGGTGATGTAGTTGTTTTGATGGAAGAGATTCAACTTGATGATAAGTTGCACATGATTGAGGAACCGGTGGAAATTGTTTTAATCAGGGAATTATCAGCGATAAAAGCAAGTTGGATACCTATGAGTTTAAAGTTCATTTGGAAATCCAAATATGTCCAGAAAATACTGTGGGAACGTGAGGATAAGATTAAGAAAAAGTACTCTCATCTTTTGGATAAATAAGGACGAAGCCGAAGAAGGTTGATATATCGTGCTGAGTTCCGGGACGTCACCTACCCTAAAGGAAGGAGAGACTGTAACAACCCGAACTTCATTTCACGTTTAGCCATGAACTACGAACGATTTATATTTTATTATGTGAATTATTATATCGTTATGTTGTTATATAAATAGTTTTGATATAAATTATCATTTATTAGGTAATTTCATTTCCGTGATTTAGTTTTTGCTTGTTTTTAGTGTTTAAAGAAGTCAAAAAAATTATTTTTATGCTTTGAGAGCGTATATGTGTCATTTTTGTATTTTTTAGCGTTTCCCCGAGTTTTTGTAAAAACCATGTCTAAAGGTTGTATTTTGGAAGGTTTAACGTTTTAATAAAGGTTTCAAGCTATATTATAGAGTGAACAAATAAAAAATTTACGAAAGTAAATTTGTATATGACAAGTAAGTAACGAAATATAATTGTACTACCAACTTTGCAAGGACTTGAGAAGGAAGGGTTAAAGTTGGCCAAATAGCTTAAAGTGACTTTTTCTATAAATACCACCACATACAATTCATTTCATTTCTTTTAACACAATACTTGCACTTCTCCTCCTCCCACCACTTTGTGTCGTTCGAACAACAAAACACCCCTAGTAATTTCATTGTCCAAATCTTTATTATTCACATGCATTACCAATCAGTATACAATATTAATCCTATGTTCGAACCACTCTACAAACACCACTAAAGAAACCTTACACTGCAACAAGTATGTTTGAAAGTTTGAGATTATTTGTTGATTCTTGGTTATTTGGTGTATAAGGAATTTGATCAAGGGATGTTACATTAGTGTTTATATTATGGTGTTAGTTGATTGAGAAGTTTTTGTTTTGTGGTTCCTTGTGTTTCTTCTGATTTGGGTGTAAAGGGGAAGCCATAGTCAAGTTTTTCTTATAGCTTTGGAGCTCTTGTTATGCATTAATGTCTTGATTAATTAGATGATTATTTACATAGAAGTAGATTGTAGCTAGATTAATCAAGTGCAAAATGGTTTGATTATTATTCAAGTATGAACCATATGTGTTGATGGTTCAGTATATTTTTTAGGGCTAGATAAAACATGATTGGGACTTGTTGGATTTTGTCAAAAATGGGTTTGTGTATGACTTGGGTTGACTTTTGTTGGACCCGAATGTTGACCTAGTCATAGAGTGTCCGAGAATATTTTTGAAATCTAGATTAGCTTTGACTATATAAAAGGATGGCATAAGGCTACGATTCGATAAAAACATTGACTTTGTACCGATTAAAAACGAAAACGTTATTAACGGCCAAGTCCAGTTGTGGTGGTAATTTTTTAGTTAAAAAGCAACTAACGAACTTTGACTTTGAAATTCAAAACATGCTTAAACTTTGTTGAATATAACTTATAACAAGCAAAGGGTTCGTGATGTTAGTTGAAATGTAATGAAATGCTAGTTTGGATTATATTATCCTTACTTTTGGCAAGCTTTCTAAAAATGGAAACTTTTGTAAGAAACATGGTAATATTGATCAAGTGTGTCAAGCGAATTGTTTTGCCGTCGCACTAGAAGATTTTAGTGTATGATTATATATACGTGATAATAATGTGTAGTTATATATATATATATATATATATATATATATATATATATATATATATATATATATATATATATATATATATATATATATATATATATAACTTATATATGGGGCTAACTATGAGTGTGTAAATATGAATTAGTGACTGGATGCCACCTCAACGATGACATGGCACACATTTTGTGTTAATTGTTTGAATTTTTTTAATTTTTGGATTTTATTTGTTTTAAATTTTCGGATTTAATTTATTTTTAATTTTCGGATTTTTTTTTAAAATATCGTTCCTGGCAAGGTTCGAACTTGTGACATCAGGTTAAGTTCCAATTAAATTTACCAACTGAGCCAAGCCACCATTTATGTTTTATTATCCAAAACTATAATAATATATTTAAAAAAACAATCTTCAAAAATATATCAAGATATACTTCAAAATATATTAAGATATACTCTATAATTATTAAGATATACTCCATAATTATTTTCTTTAATTTTTGGTTTTTTTTTAAATTTTTGGATTTTTTTTTTCAGATTTAATTATTTTTTATTTTTTGGATTTTTTTTAAAAATATTGTTCATGGCAAGGCTCGAACTTGTGACCTAGGGTTAAGTTCCAATTAAGTTTATCAACTGAGCCAAGCCACCATTTGTGTTTTATTATCCAAAACTATAATAATATATTTTAAAAAAACAATCTTCAAAAACATATCAAGATATACTTCAAAAATATATAACCATTAGCAGTTCACTACATATTATGTTATTTATCAGCGTAGTGGAATAAAGATGTAATTCTATAAAAAAAGTAATGATATTTATATCTAACCAAGATATCAAAATATGTTTAAATGTTCATGTATTATTTTAGCAGTTGAAGTTAGGGACAAGAATGTAAAACCTAACTCCTAGCAACGGGCTCCTGCATAACTACGATTGTGGCTTCTAGCACGACAAGGTGGAGATGGTTAATTAAACATTTGTGTTTTTAAATTTAAAGGTCAGACTATAGACATGTGAAATTAGACTTGCCATATCTTTTTTCGATAGTTATAATTATTTTATGCAATTGAATCGTCCCTTTCCTATGTGAGTTCCTAATAATAAAAGTCAAGCATAGTTAACTTAATACAAACACAAAAAACATACAAACTAAACGTCAAAGATTGTCCATCAAAAAGATTATGAACCAAAATCGTTCCGTAGAGCCATACACTAGTAACAGATTGGTTTGCTATTAACAAAGACGATATTCTAACACGGGCAGCAATATGTAACACTATTAATAATGAAACGAAAAAGAGGAATGAAGATTTTATGTTAACACAAACAAAAAATTGTCTTCAAAAAACATGCATGAACCGAACCCGTCCGTTGGGCATACACATCAAAGTTTGGTTTCCTTTTAATAAATACGGTGTTCACGGACGACTATATGTCATACTATATATAATTTAACAAAAAAGAGGAATAATTAAGATTTTATGTTAACAGAAACACAAAAATCCAATACAACTAAACGACAAATAATGTCTTCAAAAAAGAATTCTATGAAATAAACGATCCGCCCGTTGGGTCGGGTTACGAAACTAGTATAAATAATATGCAAGTATGCATTATATGATTAATATACAATTAGACGCGTCCGCCAAATATATATATAGGTCGCAGGTAGAGACGTGAAGTTCCATGCTCATGTTGAAATGATGATTGGAATATTTTCATAATTGTGAAGTTCATAGCCTCATCAGTATTGAAACTGTATTTAAATGTTTTAAAACCCGCGAAGGTGAACGATGTTTGATTTTATAAATCTAACACGATATGATTTATGGTATTTTTGGACCCGAGTTACGAATTAATTCCGGCATAAGTTGCTATTGTCGAAGGCCCTTAATTCATGAACTGTTAATTGCCTTAAAATGAGGTTGAACGTTAATATCATTAATAGATTCTATTAGTTTGTACAGTCCTTGTCGGGTAGAAACCTTGTGAACACCCTGTCAAACGGACATTTTGTTATTAGAAGTTTAAAAAGGTATATGACAATAATACCTTATCTTGGGGCACTTAAACATATGAATTGCCATATGTACTATTAACATTCGGTGTCATGAGCTTAATGCGCGAAATAAAAAGAAGTTGTTATACATTGCATTTGTTGCATTGTTTACCCGAGAAACTAATCATGTGTTCAAAATTATTGTTTAATGATTAATTTAAACTCTATGAATTTCACTCAACTTTGTTGTTGACATTTTAAACATGTTTATCCTAGGTAATCAGGGCTGAAGGCAACGATGGCGTGGAGGTGTCGTGCGTGTATGATGTTGGCATTTATGGAAAGACTACTTGTGTGTTCTGGTCTTTCAAAAACAATGTCATTTGTAATGTCTTAAAAACTATGTCTTTTATTTGAACAATTGTCTTTTAAATGTTGTTGTACGGTATGTTGGTTACGATCTTGTGTGGACCTACGCATTTTAAACTCTGAATAATGTGAAACACATGTTGTTTAAACGTCTCATGTATGGTCGTTTACTATATTCGTAGTGATGGATGCTATTTAGTAACCCACAAATGTTCATTTTCGCTGCGCATCCCAAAGGTCGTTTGGGTGGGGTGTTACATAAATTCAGCTAAGGAAGGATCAAGGAAGTTCTAAGTAGCCACAAGATCAGAAACAAATCAAGAAAAGAAGCCCCGGAGTCGTTATTCTAGGCGTACGAGTACCAAGTTCCCATTTCGACCCATTTTCGAATCCATAAGCTCAAATTCAGGTTCTATAAGCTCGTGTTCTGTTTTAATACTCTTATAATGTTCATATGATCATGTTTAATCCATTGTTAAAAGATTTGAACTCAAAACCATGTGTGTGTGAAGTTTTAAAACCAAACCAAACCTATGAAACCCTAATATGCCATTTTTTTGAAAACAACAAGCTAATCTCACAAGTTGTTATTATAAGCTATTTCTATAAGCTTATTTAACATTCCTATAAGCATTTTATCAATTCTTAAAAGCCCTAACCCGTTGGATTAAATTTTGAAACCAAATGAACCCGTTTTGGCATTTTGAACTCGAAAACCATTTTTATAAGCCATAAGCTTGTAAAAGCTATTTTTCCTAACTTATATTAACTTATTTTAACAAGCTATAACCTGCAAATTGCTTTTTATATTGAAAAATACATTATTATGGATTTTGGACTAAAAACGATACGTTTTTCATGCATAGGGGTATATATTGTAACTTTTGAAAAAATTTAACTACAATGAGCAGGAAACTGTGCATTCTTATGAAAGGTATAAGTCCAAGTTTTATTTTTTGCCAATCTTAAAGTTTAAGGGATTAAATTATATCTTTTATATATATTATAATAAATATAATATATATATATATATATAAAAATACTATATATATATATATATAAAAAATATATATATATAGTATATAAATATTAGTTAATTTGTAAATTAATTTAATTCAAGGTTTATTTATGTACAATTTTGACATTCATAAAATATAAATTATATATTTTTAAATAAATTAAATAAAAATATATAAAAAATATTATAAACTTGATTTTATTAAAACACCGATACATTTATCGTTATTAATCATCGATCGACGTTTATAAAATCAATTACGTTAAATAATTAACGTAATTTATCATAAACTAGCTTTTGAAGAAACTTGAAATCTTATCGTATCACAATACTAGGGAATTTCATGTGAGGGGTTTCCATAGTGGAATTATTTGTGACAGATTTGCTGTGTTTACTGATTTTAAAATTGCCCTGGCACCACAAACAAAACTGCGTGGCCTCTGAATTATGATAGCCCAACATGGAATAAAATATTTTCCATAATAATTCAATCAAAATGATATTACATTATGATATAAAACATATCCAATCAAACTAAGACTCGACATATTACCCAGGTTGTGTGACGAAGCCGTTACTTTCAAATACTTTTGCCATCAATCAGATTACTCTATACTGTTAAGGTGAGTTCATAGCCTGGTCATTCAATCTTTCAAATGTTTTATAAACCCTCGAAGGGGATACATGCTATAAACTAGAATGCCAAAGAATTTTTCTGTATGCTATCCTGATACATTATTGCCTAAGTCCCTATTTTTGCCATTAAGACCCCATTATCATGAACCGTTAATTACTCTTCGGAGTGAGCACGAATGCTGTGAATAGATCTATTTGGGATCGGACTTCCCCGTTGGTGTACCTATACTATCGGTAACCAATAGCACTTCATTTGAATAACTATGCGGGTGTTTTGGCAAAGGCACCCGTTGGGACAATTACTTATGATTATTGATTATCCCAAGGCTTCGGTGTCATAAGTTTAAAGCAATAATATTGTTTTACAAACTATGTGTGTATAACAACGTAACCCACTATTGAACTCGCATTCAAACTATTTAACTCAAACCTATGAATTTCACTCAACCTTTATGTTGACTTTTTAGCATGTTTATCTCAGGTAGCTAAGCATCATATGGCACGGAGTGGCGTGAACTTGAAGATGGCAAAACTGTTATCATTCAAACTTTACTTTTCTAGATTTTGGGACCTTCCGTCTTTTGTAAAAAACTCTGAAATGAAATAAATAATGATAACTAAATTTACAAAAACGACTCTTTATGATTCATTTCTAATCGGCGATTAATCGGCCTTGTAGACCTTGTTTTGCAACACGTTCCATCAGATGTCCACCACGTGGACTAACATGGATCGTGGAATCGTATTTACAGGTGGCACATAACCCTATATTTCTCCCTGTAAATACTTGTTAATTTCCTTCAAATAGACCAAGCTAATTTAGTTGAATGAAGGCTAGGCAATAACTCGCGAAGCTAATCCCTCTCCACAACAAAAACACACATCGTTCGTATCAGAGTGTTACTCCGACTATAAATCCTTGATCTTATCTCGAGGTCCTTACCGAACGTGAGAAACTGAACATACGATCATCATCATCATCCAACCCGAAATCACGTTTTACATACCTTAGGTACACAATATCAATCAATTGAGTTTTAAGAGCTTTGCGAAAAATTTCGAGCAGCTCGCAAGTTGTCTCATCTTGATAAGTTTTGCGTAATCATTCAAAACCAAAAGAAAAAGTAAGTTTTTTTTTTGAACGGCAAGTTAGTAATTGGTGATTCGAGCCCACACTGACATGAGTGACATCCAATTGGGCAGTATGCAAGCATCGAACATTCGTCTTAGGGGATAAACCCCACTCATGCTTCTATTTATTTCCGCCTCTGAAAGTCCATGGTGAGACTCGAACTTGAGACCTCTCTAAAGATACCTCCCCAAGGTTACCCTTGGTGACCAACTGAGCTAGCCCAGTTGGTTAAGTAAGTTGTTTGTTTAAGAGTGTTTTTTTTTAACTTAAGTGCTTATATACATTTTATAAGCCCATTTTTTTCTTATTATAAAATGAGTACATTTTAAACTTTGTTCTTTTGATTTACACGCAGTAGCACATTTTGTCTTTTTTTTTTAAGTATGTACACCAGGCGTCTTTGTGGTTGTCATTTTTTGCAAGTTTCGTTCTTTTGTCAATTTTTTCACTCACTAATTGCATTGGTCATCTTTCAAAAGGACGAAAATGCAAGAATCAACAACAACTCATACACATGGTGTAATTATATAACTTAGAGTTAATTACATATTTGGCCCTTGTGGTTATACCCAAATTGCATGTACCACTGGAGCATTAGTCCAATGGGTGAAGCTCTCGTGCTTGAGTCAATAGACCCGGGTTCGAGTTGAAAAGGTAGGCCCTGTGGCCTATCGGTTAGATTTGCTTGAGGAATTGAATGGTGTTCATGACACGTTTCACGAGTCGAACCTTAAGAAGTGTTTGGCTGATCCAACGCTGCAAGTGCCTTTGGAAGAGATTCGAGTTGATGCTAAGTAGAATTTTATAGAAGAGCCTGTGGAAATTTTAGAAAGAGAGTTTAAGAAGTTGAAGCGTAGTAGGATTTCCATCGTCAAGGTTCGGTGGAATTCGAAATGTGGCCCTAAATTCACGTGGGAACGTGAAGATCAGATGAGATTGAAGTACACGCATTTGTTTAGTGATGTTAGTAGTTGAATTTCAGGGACGAAATTCTTTTAAGGGGGTAGAATGTAACCTTTGCCCTTTTTGTGTTCTGAATATTTCATTAATAGTCCTTTGACTATTTGACTTTGGTCAGTTTATTCAGATTTTGTACCGTGTTGACGGTGATGATTTTTGTGAGAATTATGTCGAATTGAGGTTTATTGTGATTAATAATCCCTTTTGGAAGATATTATTGTGTCATTTGTATTCCAGGTGGTTTGACCCGTTAATTTTGAGAAATGCCGAAAAACGAGTCTGACACGTCCGTTAATGTCCAAATGAGTTTTGAGCGGTGTAAAGTGAAAATATGTCGTGTGAATACTCTGGGTTAATGGAAAAGTATTTTTAAAGTGAATAAAAATGCTAATTAACTTTGGGGAAAATTTTACGGTTGAGTTTTACGAGTATTTAAGTGATTTTGACACAAAAAGAAAGACCCGACACCCCATAGGATGCTAGTCGGTCAAGAAGTCAAGGGAGGGAGCAAGATGGCTTAATTTTAGCTAATGTGTCTAGAATTGGTACATAAAGATGCCTTACACTCCCCATTATCCCATAATCCTCATCATTTTTCATTTCAAAAAAAAACACACACACCTTGGTGTGTGCTTGTGTTCATCCGCCCCACACCAACAACAATCCACCATAAATTTTCCAACTTTGCATGAAGACATAAATATTTGGAGTTGATTCTAGTGTTTGGTTATTCATTTAAACAACGTTTGAGTTGTCCGGTTCGTGTCGAAATCTACAAATTTGAAGATTTTCTTGTAAGTTTTCAAATTTAAATTTCGTTTGTCCTTTTTGGTTTATTTTGATGCATAGATGTTAGTTGTACAAGTTGATCGTTGTGAAAATCTATTTTTGGAAGCGAAATAAATAAAAAAGGTGTGTTTGGTTCGTTGAATTAAAGAAAGAAAAAGATGGTTTTTGTAGTTTTGATGTTGTGGCCGTGATGGTTGAATAACATATATTGCTAGATAGCTTATTTTGGATAATAGCTTGTATAGCTTATTGGTGGGCTTATTTTTAAGCTTTTGATGGCTTATTTTGGGCTTATATGCCACGTGAATTATTAAAATCACTAGGGAAGTGATTTTTGATTATTTTGTGTTATTGCGTATGTTTGTGAATTATTTTGAGGCTTTTGGTAGTAACCAAATGCGATACGTAGCTTATTAGTTTGTCTTAAACCTATATATATTTATTTTGGAGCTTATGAGCTCGCGACCTGGTATGTGCTTAAATACACATACCTTTTTCCATTAAAAACGGACTTAAATGACCAAAAACAGACAGAAACTGCCAAGATCGGATAAGATGTATCAAGATTTAAAGTTGTTGTATTGGTGGCCGAATATGAAAGCTGATATCGCTACATATGTTAGTAAGTGTTTAACTTATGTGCAAAAGTTAAAGCTGAGCATCAGAAACCGTCTAGGTTGCTGCAACAACCTGAGATTCCTGTTTGGAAGTGGGAAAGAATTACTATGAATTTTGTGAGCGAACTGCCGAGAATGCCAAGTGGGTATGATACGATTTAGGTTATTGTCGACCGACTGACCAAATTAGCTTATTTCCTGCCTATGAAGAAAATGGATAGTATGGAGAAACTCACGCGACTGTATTTGAAGGAAATAGTGTGTAGGCATGGTGTACCTGTTTCGATTATTTCGGATCGAGATAGCCATTTTACGTCTAATTTCTAGAGATCGCTTCAGGAAGCGTTGGGGACTAATTTGGATATGAGTACTGCTTACCACCCTCAAACGGATGGTCAGAGTGAGAGGACAATACAAACGCTAGAAGATATGTTGCGTGCCTGCGTGATTGACTTCGGAAGTAGTTGGGATCGCCATCTACCATTGGTCGAGTTCTCGTACAATAATAGTTATCATGCAAGTATTAAAGCTGCACCATATGAAGCTTTGTACGGAAGAAAGTGTAGATCGCCTGTATGTTGGAGTGAGGTTGGGGATAGCCAACTCACCGGTCCAGAGTTGATCCGTGATACGACTGAGAAGATTGTCCAGATTAAGAATCGTTTGTTAGCTGCTCGTAGTCGCCAGAAGAGTTATGCAGATAAGAGACTTAAGCCGTTGGAGTTTGAAGTTGGTGATATGGTATTACTTAAGGTATCGCCATGGAAGGGCGCTGTGCGTTTCGGAAAGCGCGGAAAGTTAAGTCCACGTTATATCGGTCCATTCAAGGTTTTGGCTAGAATTGGTCATGTGGCTTATACATTGGAAGTTTCCTGAAGAGTTAAAAGGAATTCATAGTACTTTTCATGTTTCGAATCTCAAAAAGTGTTTAGCGGAAGGTGAAGTTGTTGTTCCGTTGGAAGAGATCCAACTTGATGATAAGTTGCATATGATTGAGGAACCGGTAGAGATTGTTGATAAAGAGGTTAAGCGACTTAAGCAGAGTCGGATACCTATAGTTAAAGTTCGTTGGAATTCGCAAAGAGGTCCAGAATTTACTTGGGAACGTGAGGATCAGATTAAGAAGAAGTACCCTCATCTCTTTACAAGTAAGAACGAAGCGGAAAGAGTGGATGAGACGAGCTGAGTGTCGGGACGTCACTCCCTAAAGGTGGGGAGAATGTAACAACCCGAGTTTCAGGTCAACGTCTATCCTTAGCTAAGATAGTTATTTTTAATTACGTAAATAATTATAGTCGTTATGCTATATGTGGTTGATGAGAATTTCCATTTATTGGTGAATTTCATTCCGTGATTTAGTTTCTATTTGTTTTTAGCATTTAAGAAAGTCAGAAAAATATATTTGATTGCTCCGAGAGCGTAAATATGTTAATTTTGTATTTTTCGTCGTTTCCCTGAGTTTTTGTAAAAACCATGTTTAAAGGTCGTGTTTTACAAGTTTTAACATTTATTTAAAGGTTTTAAAACTATATTTGTGGGACGGAATGAATTTTATAAAATATGGTTGACCGTATTTTTGGCCAGTTAAGTGTGACTAAAAATAACCATTTGTATTCTATACTTTGCAAGGACTAGTGAAATTGAGGGGGTTAAAGGTGCCAAATGCTCAAAGGTCTATTTTATAATACATGCACATAAAAAAATTTTTTTCCCCATACATTTCATTTCTTTCCAAAATTTTCATATCTCTTGTCTCTCCCTCCTCCTTGCCGTTCGAAACCCACACACACACATAATCTTGCCATCAAAAATTTGTTACTTACATGCATTTAAATCCGATTATACCATTTTAATCCTTGTTCAATCCTCTACAAATCCTACTAAAGAAACCTCACACGCAATGAGTATTTAAGAAGTTGGGTTTTTGGTTAATTTCTAGTGATTTGGTGTATAAGGAAGTGTTTAGGGGTGTTAGATTGTTGTTATATTGAAGTGGTTTGATTTGAAAAGGTTGTTTGGTTGGTCTTTGTGGTTCGTCCGATTATAAGCAACAAAGGGGAAACCAAAGTTGATTTTTCTTATAGCTTTGTGAGTGTTTACTTGTCATTATTTGTTGATTTATTAGATGGTTATTGCATATATGTAATTGTAGCTAGATGATTCAAGTGCAAAATCAATTTGAAAGTGTTACAAGTATGAACACATGTTTGATAGTCTTGGTACATGTTTTTAGGCTAGTTAAGCATGTTGGAATAATTGGAATTTGACAAAAATGAGTTTTTGTATGACTTTGTGTTGACTTTTGTTGACCAGAAAGTTTGACTTAGTCATAGCGTGTCGAGAAATTCTTTAAATCTAAATTAGGCTTTTGAATATGATAAAGGATGTTCTAAGGTCCGTTTTGATATAAGGTGGGCCTTGTAACTCCTAAAAACAAAGATTTTACGGCCAAGTCAAGTTTAAGTCATTTTGGGGTAAAAAGTCAACTACGAAGTTTGACTTTGACTTTTGAAAGTCAAAACTTACGTTATACTTTTGAATATAGTTTATAACAAGTAAAGGGTTTGTAATGTTAGTTAAATTAAGATGAAATGCTAAGTTTGGATTATATTATCCTTACTTTCGGCAAACTTTCTAAAAATGGAAACTTTATAAAAAACGTTGTAATATTGTTAAATAAATCAAAGCGAAATGTTTTGCGTCGCACTTGTAGATTCTAGTATATGTTTATATATACGTAATAGTATTTTATATATATATATATATATATATATATATATATATATATATGTGTGTGTGTGTGTGTGTGTGTGTGTGTGTGTGTGTGTGTGTGTGTGTGTGTGTGTGTGTGTGTGTGTGTGTGTGTGTGTGTGTGCAAGTATGCAATATATGATATGTTATACTTTTAGTCACGTGCCGCCATATATGTATTATATAGGTCGCGGTTGAGACGTGAAGCTTATTGTGCTTGTTGATTGATTGATTTGGATCTTTTGCTTAAGGTGAGTTCATAGCCTCGCTTTTGAACTATTTTAAATGTTTTAAACCCGCGAGGGGGATACATGTTTGTTTTATAAAATCGAACACATATGATTTATGGTATGCTAGACCCGATATGAGATTGTTTCCGCATAAGCTGCGATTGGGGGGGGGGGGGGGGGGGGGGGGGGGGGGGGGGGGGGGTTGGGGTGGGGGGGGGGGAGGGGGTGGGGGGGGTGCGAATCCCTTAATTCATGAATCGTCAATCGCCTATAATGGGGTGAACGCTAATGCATTAAATAGATCTATTGGGTTTGACAGCCCTGTCCGGGGTTTGAATCCTTGTGAACACCCTGTCAAACGGACATTTTGTTATTAGAAATATAGAAGGTATATGACAATAATACCTAGTTTGGGGCACTTAAACATATGAAATGCCATATGTATTGTTAACGTTCGGTGTCATGAGCTTAATGCGCGAAAGAAAAGAAGTTGCTATACATTGCATTTGTTGCTTTGTTTTCCCGAGAACTAATTATGTGTTCAAAGATCTTTACTTACTGATTACTTTAAACTCTATGAATTTCACTCAACTTTGTTGTTGATGTTTTAAACATGTTTTATCCCAGGTAATCAAGGCTGAAGGCAACGATGGCGTGGAGGTGTCGTGCGTGTATGGTGATTGAATTAAAGGAAGGCTACTTGTGTGTTCTCGGACTTTCAAAAAACAATTTGTCTTGTGTTATGTTTATAAACATGTCTTTTATTTGAACTATTGTCTTTCAAATATGTATGGTGGGGTTAACGATTCTGTGGGGACATTACGCATTTTAACTCTGAATATTTATGGAAACACATGTGGTGTAAACGTCTTAGTAAAAAACTTAGGTTTTGTTTTATATATTCGTAGTAAAGGATGCTATTTAGTAACACCAAATTGCTAAATTCTGCTGCGCAATCCGAATGCCATAAAGGCGGGTGTTACAGTTGACAAACATATCCTCCTACAACTGCAGAGGAGAAGTTAGCAAGGAAGAATGAGTTAAAGGCAAGAGGTACATTGTTGATGGCTCTTCCAAATGAACATCAACTAAAGTTTAATACCTACAAATGTGCCAAGACTCTGATGGAAGCCATAGAGAAAAGGTTTGGAGGTAATAAGGACAAAGAAAACTCAGAAGACACTTCTAAAGCAACAGTATAAGAATTTCAATATAGTTCAAGTAGAAGTACTGATCAAACTATTGATAAGCTTCAAAAGCTTATCAGTCAGCTAGAGATTCTGGGTGAAAACTTATTTATCAGAAGATATAAATCTGAAGTTTCTAAGAAGTCTCCCATCAGAATGGAAGACTCATACCTTGATCTGGAGAAACAAACCTGATTTAGACACCTTAAGCATGGATGACCTATACAACAAGGTTTATGAAACTGAAGTTAAAGGGTCATCAAGCTCAAACCAAAATTCACAGAATGTGGCTTTTGTGTCTTCCAATAACTCTGGCAGTTCCAATCAAGCTTATGGTTCTAACTCTGCCAATACTGATAGTATGAGTGATGTTGTGATCTATTCTTTCTTTGCAAACCAATCTAACAGTCCATAATTAAATGATAAGGACTTACAACAGATTGATGTTGATGACTTGGAAGAGATGGATCTAAAGTGGCAGATGGCTATGTTGACCATGAGAGCCAAAAGATTTCTAAATAAGGACTGAAGGAAGATTAATCCAAATGGTTCTAAGACCATAGGGTTTAACAAATCAAAGGTGGAATGTTATAACTATCATAAAAAGGGTCATTTTACAAGGGAGTGTAGGGCTCCAAGGGAGAACAGACAGAGAACCTGTAAGGAGGTTACAACATTAACTAATTAAAGACCGAAGCTCCATCGTAGAGTGACCGAGCTTCCTTGTTCGACTCAATAAATTGAGGCTAACAATCTCCCCCGAAGTGAGGTCTTGAACACAGGAACGAGCTTCCTTTATTGACTCAATAAAATTGAGGCTAACAATCTCCCCCGAAGTGAGTTCATTGATGACACTTCTTCATGAGATTAGTGAGATTGCTTTTGTCATTTAAGCTCGAGTGTTCGTGGTCTTTGTCTTCGTTGTTTGTTGTAAACTTTTTCCTTCATGCTTTGCGATCTAGACTTTGAGCCTTTGTCATTGTCTTTATCGTCTTTGCCATCTTGAGATCTTATGACTTTGACCAACATGCTCATACTTTTGCATTATCTTGAAAGCTTCAAATCAGAGTTTGCGGAAGTCTTTGTCTTTAAATCTTGAGCTTTCTAGATAGTATGTCTTCGTAGATTGAGCATTTGAATGGGATTGAGGTTGTCGTTACCACCGTTTGACCTGCATGTTTACGTTAGTGATAAACGAGAAAATTGATTTAAAAAATCAATCGACGTGTCACTCGTTAAAGTGTTTTTGTAACACATCGAGAGTGTCATGTTTTTATCAAAATTCATCAACCGTCAATTCATTTACTGGACCAAATCGATATCCAGTTGTCACAAGTTTGATTCATATAGAATCTCGCAAGTCACCTACCGCAGTGCTGTTTGATGATGACACTGGAAGGATTTCCATTCGTCATTGTGAATACTAAAGAGTATCACTCTGAATGTTCTGGCAAATATCACAATGATATTGCGTAGGACTCTTGATAACAGCTTGTGAACCTGATGATGTTCAACAAGTGTTTGAAATGGAATGTGTCCTAACGAGATTTTGATTGATCTCTTGGCTCTAGACTCGATTAGTGCATTTTGGTTTTAGTACTCGGAGGCTGGAGCAGAAGAGAAACTGGAATAATTTGATGACTCAGAAGTTAGGAAGTAATTTTGAGTTTAAAAATAAAGCTTGTTATGAATGTGGCATTTTTAATCATTTGATCAAAGACTGTGATTTCTATGAAAAGAAAATAGTGGAAAAACCTATATGGAACAATGCTAGTAAGGTGAATCACCAAAATTCTCAAAGATTGACTCACCCTCATCCAAAAGGAAAATTTGTTCCAAAAGCAGTCTTAATGAAATCTGGCCATAAAACACTTAATACTGCTAGCCTAAACTCTTCAAAAGCAGCAGTATTAGTTAATACTGCCATACCAATTAGGACTGCCTATCTAAGACCAACAGTGAATAGTGCAAAGACAACATTAAATGTTTTTAATAGAGCACATTCACATGTTAGAAGGCCCTTTAACAAGTCTACAACAAAAAAGAACAGTAATTTAAATGAAAAAGTTAATACTGTTAGGAGAAATGTTACTACTATTTAGCCAAAAGCAGTAGTAAGTGATAATAAGGGAAATGAGGCTAATGCTGTTAGGGCCTCAACATGTTGGGTTTGGAGACCAAAGCAAAAAGTCTTAGACCATGTCTCCAGACACAATGGTGCATTAATGAACTTTAAAAGATTTGATTATATTAATGCACAAGGCAGATCCAAGTCAGTGATGGCTTGGGTCCCTAAGAGAGACTGATTCTCTTACTTTTTATACAGGGCAATCCATAACTAGAATTGCAAGAAAAAAGAGTAATTGATAGTGGATTCTCTAAGCACATGACTGGAAACAAGTCCTACCTCTCAGATTATGAAGAAATTGATGGTGGATTTGTTGCCTTTAGAGGAAATCCCAAAAGAGGTAGAATCACTGGTAAAGGTAAAATCAGTACAGGTAAATTAGATTTTGAAGATGTGTACTTTGTTTTTGAAAAACCTGATGTTAAGAGTTCTCCGAACCTAAGGGTAAGCTACTGAAACAGTACACTAACCCTTTTCTTGGAGCGAAAAAACATTGAAGTGTCTTATGAACAGCTCTAGACCGAGAAAACTTAATTTTTCTCGTTGTGAGAATAATTATAAACCTTCCTTTATTTGAAGTCTGGGTTAGTGCAACTGACATTTGCACATAAGCCATTTAGAAAATTAAAATACATTTTTGAAACGATTTGCAAACTCGTCCTCGAACTTCATTTACACACCCTGTCACAATGTTAATCCACATTTCTAAGCACGTATAATGTTTCGAATTCCCAAAGACATGCAAAAAATCTTTGAAATTTTCCCTTTTTTCTGATTTTGTATTTTCTTTTTGAAGTTTTATATATATTTTTTTTTAGTTTGCTTTTCTCAAAAATATGTACATGGTGATGTTTGATCCGAATCAACAGATTCTTTGTCAGAACCTCCATTCAGCTGGAGTCAAACATCTCATAACCAATCCTTCTGGACAAGATACTGAAACGAAGCCCTCAGGAAGGGCTTTCGGAATCATGGTCAGCTAATTGTATTCAGTTCTGACAAAATATAATTCAATATACCATTTTAACCTGTCCTTTATAAGTATACCGAGTATGGATGGTGCCTGTCCGGAGTGTTTGTACGGGGTTGCATGAGATTGCTATGGCTGAGACTGAGAGTCGCAGTACAACGTAAATTTAGTTGTAGTTGAGGCCATAATCTTGAAGGTGTGTCTCATCCACATTTCTTGAGCACGACGTGCAGATAATTCCACTTACTCCGCCAACTCTGCTGAAGACATTGCAGTGCATTTGTTTTGTTTCTTTTCTTTGACATCCACTTAACAAGTTTATCACCAAGGACTTTATCCCTCCAAATGCTTTTCCGAGTAATCAAGGCATCCGGCATATCAGCGTCTGAAAATCTGTTAGTTCAAAGCCAAATCCGTTGGATACCAAGTCCCATTTAAAGTACCCTTTAGTTTTAAAAGATTCTTTTAACCTCCTTGAGGGGCTTTTTGAGTTGGTCGTGCTGATAACTTCACAATAGCATACTGCTGGCACTAAAGTCCTGGTCTACTAAATGTCAATACATAGAGTGACCCGAGTTTTACTAAACGATAATCAGATTGTCCTACGGTTCTCCTCTCAAACTACATCTATTTGGGTTTTCGGTAGCCAATGGTGTACCTATTGAGTGACAGTTGTCCAGTATTATGCTTGTTCAAATTTCTAAAGCTACTTGGCCTGATTGATAAAAATACCTTTTGGGGACTGGTGATCTGAAGCTCCCTAAAAAGAATTTCATCTCCCCCATTTAAGACATTTCAATTCGAACTGTGCATAAGTTTTCAAAAGCTTTTGAATATTTAGGATTGCGATCCAAAAATTATGCTCATCTACTAAATTTGCACAATTAAGATCCTCCCCGTAGTTTATCTTGGATAATTTGGGTTCAAATGTACCTTACTAAACCTTTGGGACATCAGAAGGTTTGATAGTTCCATCGACCAGCGCTTGGCTGCTTTAATCCATCACATGAGCTTCCTAGAAGGTAGACCTTTTTCTGGAGATCTGGATCAACGAAACCCTATTTGGCTGATCAGAACCGAGTTAAGCAACAATCGTGATTCCTTACTAAACCAATACCCCTTCCGGAGCATTACCGTACAACAATCGTCTTTTGTTTCCGAATTACATCTGATCTTCATCCTTTTGGTTCGCCATTACCACGTTAGCTTTATAATCATCTTACCAATTGGTTTCGACGAGTTTCCCAACTTTTATCTGTCAAACTATGAAGTTATCGTCAGTCGTCCATCCATGCAGAATCAGCCATTGCCCTCCTTAATGTTCTCTTCAACATGACTCAACGGGAGTGCGAACAACACATTTCAGAGCTGTGGCAAGAGCTGTCGTCATTGTTTGAACTGCAATGATGGTTTCCACAACTTGTTTCTAACGGATGTTGCTCTGGTCCAGCGAAATCATGAACTTGTGGTGAAATGAATGCACATCGTATTATCAATGTTGCTGAGAAGACTCAACCAATTTCTGTACCCGTGTACAAGAAAGAGTTGACAAATTCACTTCTGAAACATGCCAGTTCGGGTGCTTTATCATTGTTGTTTATCATAAGCGAGACTGTGTTGGTGACTTGTAATAGTCTTCAAGTAAGGGACTAAGAGAAATCTCTAACGCCTGTGATGTGACGAAACTGTCTTTGTTCTGCTGAAGGAAACAACCGTTTTCCCTTGGGGGCGCGGTCAGAGTTTGTCATAAATCTGACCGCCTTTTTCCTGAGAACGAGGCTGAGAGACATTTTCCAACAGAATAAAACATCTCTTGTCATTGTGGTGCGAGTCCTGAACTTCGGGATCAGACCAAATATCATTCTTTGTTTTCTCAAACTGATATAATGGACTCAACTATCAAGCGTGTTTCGCTGTTGTAAACCGATAGTCCCTTCGACGAGTAGAATATCCCACCATGACACATGGATCCCCTTTTTCTTCATCTTAGCCCGATTTTCCCCATCACTATTATGCAGCAAGTGCAACCTAAGAGTGAAGATTTTTATTGAAGGTTCCTTCATTGATGATTGATAGCGTCTTGCCCTGAGGGATATGATGGATTGATCGATTCTGAGTATAGCATGCGGTGCTACTAGCCTTCGGCCCATAATGATAATGGAAGCTTAAACTAAAGCATTGTTCAAGCAGCCTCAACCAGAGTAACGGTTTCGTCCTTTCGACAACAGCCTTCTTTCAGTGTTCGAGGATGGAATTTGATGTACAATGCCTTCTTGCTGTGAAATAGGCATGAGGTTCCCTTGTCAAAATCCGAGCCTCCTGTCGAACAACATAATAACTGGAGCTTGATGATTGCTTGAATCATTCGAAGAAATTCTTTAATGAACTTCTGTGTTCATCCTTATCGTAGAAAAAGAGTCTCGTGTATCTTGAATAGTCATACACAACAATCACCAATATATACTTCTTTGCCCATTTATGCTGGCAACCGCATGGACCACACAAGTCCATGTGAAGCACATTTAGCCTTCCTTTGGAACTAGGAACTGCTTTTGTCTTGAATGATCAGCTTTTGGCTTTAACTCATTCACAAGATGAACAAGTTGATCCCTGATATATTCACTTGTGCAAGCCATTCACACAATCTTTCTCTAGAGAGTAATATGTAATGGCGAAGTTCTGATGAGAAAAGCCTTCATGCCCAAACCAGCTTGAGTTGGTGAAGCTTTTAGGAGCGCAGATACATATTGGAAGTTGATGAAGTTAGTTTCTTAGAAGAGATATTGTGTATGATCAATCCCGACTTCCAGTTAAATATCGGTTGCCATAAGATCTCTCACAAAACAAGTAAGAATTTCCTGAAATGCAAACCTCCAAAGTCAGCATCACAGAATTGACCAATACCGAGAGAAGATTGAGATTAGGCCTTCGGACAATTAACCCGTTTGAATCGTGACATTCCCTTGAATCAATCTCCATAACCAAGAATAGGAGCAAATGATCATTTCCAAAAGTGAGACAGTACCCCCAGAAATTTTCTCTCCTCAAAATTACACAAAAGCTATTAGATTGCCCGTCATGTGCTTCTCATCCAAGTCTACAATGAATAGGAAGTTGTAACAATCTGCAAGAGAATAAGAGGACGATGAATATTGGAACAAATTGGATCCTATGAAGTTTGATATCTTTAAAAACATAGAAGCCTAAGACAATGTCTATATGGACTAATATTTGATGATACATTCTTTCCATTTTTAGCATCCATATCTTTTGGTCCTAAGAGCTTTTTGTGTCCCAGGTATAAACCTGATGGACCTGCTCTTCAGCTATCCACCATTTCCATTCCTATTGTATCCTCATACAACTTGCTTATGTAACTCTTGAATTTCTGAATAGTGGTATCTGAAAGTAACCTGTTTTCTTATGGTGGTGAACAATTTGTTCGCTTTCTCTTGGGTTACAGCACTAATAGGCACTACATGAGGCATCTTAGGTCTACATTCTCGTCTTTCAGTACGAAAACACAAGCATCATGATAATTAAACACACATTTTCCACATCTGCAACAAACAGCATTAACATTCGAAGTTCTTGGAGGTGAACTGCATTACACGCAAGTTACAGACTTTGTTTCTGATAAAATACTAGAAATCCTGAGGAGTGGTCTTCTACTTCCTTCTGTTGTAAACTCTCTTGACTAATGTTTTTGCCATGACCTTTTTCTGTCACTTGATAGCACTTAAGCTGTGTCTGCTAACACTAGTAGTGGAATTACTCCTAGAGTTAGACATGGAGGAGTAGTATGCCTGAGAACATGAGCAACGATGGTGGTGTTTAGTTCTTGTTTGGTGTAGGCAATTCTAACTTCCCTGGTTTAAAGCACATTTGGTGTATCGAACCGCTTGGTTTCTTTTCTGAGGCAAATTCTGTTGATACTTTTTTTATTGAACCATCGACACATTATTTATTTAACCGCTGTTCGTTTTGAAAACAGCTCATTTCAGGAGAATTGTGAAAAAGATCGGTTTTCCTAAAACTGATGGTTTGGAATCCTGACAGTTGTTGTCGAACAACAGATGGTTTATCAAACTGAGTTGTCCACAGACTTTCCTTTTGTTACCAGAACTGATTTCTTTAACTCATTGTCACCAAATGTTTTTGTCTAGCATGTTAGCCTTTCAAATCTGTAATTCATGACAATTTTCACGGTCTTTTCGAAATACATTTGAAGCATTTTCTTGCAAACTGGGTTGTTTTTCATTCTGTTCTTACATTGTTTGTTAAGAAAGTTCAAGAGAAATTGAAGGTTTTTCAAGTTTGGCAAAACTTTGTAACAATTATTATAACTTCCTTTGTTTAACAGAGTTTCAGTTTTTTTCGAATGCTTTTGTGCAAGACATTTCACATTCTTTGACTTTATGACAGACATCATGTCATTCAGTATGAGCATTTTAAATCACACAGAGAATGGCAAATATGAACATAACATCTTTAGACACTCACTCTTAGAAAGTAATCAAATATGTTTTGAAAAAATCAGCCTTTTCTGATTCAATTCGTCTAGCTTTACTTTCATGGGAATTAACGACTCCAAATCGTCAATTCATTTCCTTTTTTGAGGTCATGAACATACAGAATCTATAGAGGAACTGTCCAGTATATTTTTCTAAAAGAGGCATTAATAAGATTTTGATCAAAACTTCCATACTCTTACAGTTGTTATGAAATGCACTACTAGTATGATTGACCACTTTTGGTTTGACAAATTCTAAATGATTTAGAGTGGTTTTTCATTCGTTATAAGTAGTCGACTTTTACGAGGGATTGAACAGGGGTAAAAGCCAACGTTTTGTTAGCAATGTTCTTTTTGTCCTAACAAACGTTTTCTCTCACATTGTCTTTCCTAACTTCTTTACTTAGCGCGGTCCAACTGTATCAAGATAGGCTTTTTTGGGAGGTGTTTGAAGTTTTCATAAAGACTGTTTTGAATGTGTAATTATATGGTTTCAACTTTGTCTTTATCCAGTTTGATCTACTCTCCTTTTTCCAAGAGTCACTCACTAGTGTCTTCCACATCGGGCAAAATCCTGTTAGCATGGATCAGAAGTACATACGGATCTCATACACAATACGAGCTTATCAGATTGAGCTTTCTTTCTTGAGGTACTTTGGATTTCAAAGGTTGATCTTACCATGATACGGTGCGCATTTGGGTGCTATCATGTGAATGGCCTGTATTGACTGATTGCGATTTATAAAGAATTTCATCTAAATGTATTGTGTTTGTCCATTTTTCAATCATCGTGTAATGTCATTTCCTTCCTTAACCTGTAAATCTGAAATAACCTTAGTTTACTCTTTGAGTACCTTCATATTGACCGAGTTTAACGACTCTTTTTGAACCAGCTCATCTTGTTACTGATTGACACTGAAATTTCATAGTTTTAGTTTTAAACCCTCTTTTATGTCAATGGCTTTACGACTAATATCCTAGAGTGTCATTTAACGTTGTTTGAAGTAGTTTATACCTCACTTGTAAGGGCATTATGGGCATGTACTTCTCATGCTCAGTTCTGTTTGGTCTGAAGTGCAACAGAGAAACTATCCCCGACTGCTATACCTCCCCCAGACCCTACTAGACTCTCAAGGTTAGTTTTGCAATCCGTTCATTCTTGATTCAATGATTGCTTCCGCTTGCTGTAATGCTTTAAAAACTTTGTTTTCCTCATTAATCAAAGTTAAATTTGCAATTAAATTAGCAAGCGCACTCTCCTCATCACACATTCAGTCGCATTCTGATCAACCTGTATTATCATTAGTACATAATATTGATGATATTCAGGAATGACATTGCTATCAACCTTCTCCAAAACATATGTGTCCGTGATTGATTCAGGTGTCTATCAGAAGGTTCGTCTCAATTGGCAACACATCATTTTCATCATGGTTTTGGACCTGACTGCCAATGGCGTATCTGTTGAACTTGATCCACATGAACCATCCCGATCTTTGCCATGTAACTGTAGTGTGCTTCCAATTCTTGTTCATCAATCTCTTCATCCGTGTCCTCTAGCCAATCAGCTTGCTCTGCTCGAAGTGGAACACCTTGTTCAGCTTGTTTGCACATCATCATCTTCTCCTTGTGATACGCGTAGTCTTTAACCCGCTTTGGCTTCCTGCATTCCCTGGCATAGTGTCCAAATCCCTTGCAGTTAAAGCACTGTATCCCATTCTTTTGCACTACCGGACTTCCAACTGTTTCCCTAGCCCCAGCAACTGTGACTGTTCTTTGATTCCCAAACTGCCTTGACTGATTGTCATTGTTATACCTTGGTGTGGTATCTTCAGTCTTGTTCGTGGAGTTTGAAGAAGTTCTAAGGTTGTTGTTGTAGTTTGGTAGCACTCTTAAAATAACTTAAGCAAGGAGCGCCAAGTTCTTTTGCATATCCTTATCCCTCCGAGCTTGTTCTGATCACTGTCTTCCCTCAGAAACTGACTCATATTGAGAAGTAACTGGTTGGTGGCGTTCTCGTTGCCTTTGTGTCTGGTTACCACTTTTCTTGGAAGAAGTCTGCTTGAATGGATGGCAATTCGATCTTTAGGACAGGTCCTCAGAGAGTTTTCTTATTTGGTTGAGCTTCCGCAAAAGTGCTAATGGGTATGCACTTCTGCTAATTTCACAAATGGATATCAGTAACTTCGTTTTTGAACTGCTTCAAACGTCAAAAAACACTTAATGAAAAAAAAAAAATGAGACCGTGTCTCTTCTTGGAACTCTGCTTTGACAACTGTCACAAATCTTGACCATTTCTGTTTGAAGTTGTTGAAGAAATGAAACATTCACATATAATCTTTGCATTGTGAAACTTGCAAGTTGTTCCTTACCAACCATCATCATCAGTTTGTGTAAAACCGGAGTAATACAAAGTCTCCAGATTCTCCATCTCTTGAAGTTAACGTCCCAAATACCCATATAGATGTGGTCTTCACATCTTGTACCTTCAGACGGATACCCCTTGTTGTACCTTGTCAATGCGTTCCACATCCCTTAGGGGTTACATGCATCAACAGTTGATAAATTTCACCCAATACCAGTCTATCAAAAAATTACTTCCTTTCAGCTTAAAAGGAAAGTTTTGTTCGTCTGCTGTCCATGTGTAGTATTGTCCTACTTCTCATGTGCACTACTTGGTAAATTTTCTCTGCTCTTCAACGCTGACATGATACTTCGTAAGTAATTTGACCGTCAAAGATGCACTTCCTCAATATACACCATTTCGTTTTAGTGTCAAGGGATCGTAGAAAGCGCGAATCACGCAGAATATCTTCCTGTCCAAAGCATCTGGACACCCTTTTTGACCAGCGCCATTATATTGTTTATGCATTTGGCGAGCTTGAGCATCTGTATTATACTGGAGTAACAGGAATGAATGATTATTATTAATTATGAAGTGTGAAAGATTTTGTTTGGATCTTAAGTGGATATGATGGTATTGATGTTGTTGTTGTATGCAATCCCATCACAATTGGATTTACACGTCTATGATTAAAACCGATAAAGAATTAAAACGAATTTACAGAACGAATAGAAAACCGTGAATGATTTCATGCGGATCAGCGCCAAGAAATTCCAAAAAAAACTGAAAAGTGTCAATTCTCATAGAAAACAAGCTTTGGGCTCGAAAAATCCTTAAACCGCCAAGGGTGAGGTTAGCATCAACAAACAAACTAATCCGTCTCGTTTTTCTCTTCGAATTGAACTCACGGCCTGATACGGAGTTACGAATCAAAAGTTACGGCCGGTTTTTACTGAAACCCTTTCGTCACGCAAAATTTAAAAAAATTCGTATCGATCCGCTCGTTTCGATCGCTCGTTGTCGAATAATCCGCACGATCGATCGCATCACGTTCGATCCCGCTCGTATCGATCACCTAGTTCATCCCAGCTGTTCATCACCTAGTTCTGATCCCCGCGCTCGATCACCATAGTCGGACCGCTCGTAATCGATCGTATGATGTTTTCCGCTGTTCAATCGGTCTAGTTCGAGTCGCTTGTTCGATCGCTCATGTGCGATCTGTCCACTCGTTCGATCGTGACGTTTTTCGCTCGTTCGATCGTTCTTCGCGAAAAATTTCCGCTGATTTTTTTTCACTCGTTCGTTGCCAACGTTTTGCAACACCCAGAATGAGCCACGAAATAAAAATGCTTACCGAATGCCACAAAGAACCCAACGAAACTGCCGAATCCGTATGAGCTTATCACAACAAAAAAAACCACGAAATCCACCCGAGGCGATTGATACCAATTGAAGGAACCGATAATACTTCCACTTTCATAAAACCGAACACGAAAACAAAAAAGAGATAAAAGAGAGAGACGATATGTAGAGAAGAAAAGAAATTGAAGAGAATAAGAAAAAGAATTTTAATTAATGAAAAAGATTAGATATTTTGTAAAATAAAATATCTATATATAAATTTAGATATTTAGTAAATATCTAAAATATAGTTATACCCCTACACCATTTAATGTGACAGCACGATAATTAAACTAGGACCCCGCTCGTTTTGTTTGGGATAAACCCAAAACATATACAATATTAATTAACTATCGAGCCCGATTTTCCGATATTTTCCTGTTACAACAAAACAATTAAAGACCACCAACTCCATCGTAAGATACCCGAGCTTCCTCGTTCGAACTCAATAAATGAGGCTAACTATCTCCCCCGAAGTGATCTTGAAACGGGAACGAACTTCCTTTATTGACTCATAAAAATTGAGGCTAACACCTTTTTGCTATTAAATCCTAAGCTAATAACCTTTTTTAAGAACATCCAATCTCACACTGCTGAGGGTTTTTTGGCATTTTCTTTTGCCTTTTTCTTAGTTAAGTTTTATTTCAAACCTTATTGTCTTTGATGCTTATTGTAGTTTAGAAGCTAGTATTTAAGATAGTATAAGCCCCTAGTCCTTAAGTAACCTTTTTAGTGCTTGTTTTTAAGCCAAAAGATGCCTCCATAGGCTGTTTGGTTTATTAGTTTGATCGCCTGGTGCAATGCCAGAATTTAAGCCACTTTCTGGCTTTTTGTGTTTTAAAAAACAGTTAAGCTTTTACTTTTCCTAGAAGCAAATAAGCTCCTGTATAATCCCTTCATAGCTCAATCTTAAAGTCACCTTCTAATAGCTTATATTTAATCAGAGATAGGCATTTTGACTGGTTTTGATACCAATAAGCTAAATAAGCTTAAAAGCTATTCTCTTTTTGTTGTTTTCACTTACTGAATTTTTGTCGCTACTTGATTGTTAAGGCAGTCCTCTTGCCTGCATTAGCTTTTCCTTCTTCCTTTTCCATTTTACTTATCTTGGTAAAATTCCAAAAAAAAAATCGAGTTTTGTGGCTTAACTTAGTTTTTAGCAGATCTGCACTCTTATGACAGCTTAATTTGGGCTATTTGTGTATTCATAAAAGTGCTAAGTTGAGAAAAAAGCGTAATTTTCAATGCTTAAAAACTTTGTTAAGAAAAATTTTGAAAAAAAAAAGGGAAAGTAGAAGTCGGGTGAGCAAGACTCGAACCCCCACCAACTTCACACTCTTCAACCCTCTACACACTTACACACTCTTACCCGCTGCGCCCTTGGTCTTTTCTGTAATACTCTTGGCCGCTTTATGTAAGTTGTTTTGGGCCAAGATGCTTATAAGCTGGACCCGTCTTATTTTGAATAAGCTCTTGAATCCTTAGCTTATTTTATCCGAAACCCTTTGGCACTTTTAGCGTATTTTAATGTAAATTTTCAAGAATTTTTTATGAAAGTTTTAATATTTTTTTGTTATAGAGTATCTTCTTTTTAAAACTTTAAAAAATCATAAAAAATAAGAATATTAATCAGAAAAATTAAACTTTTTTTAAAAAAATTGCTTTTTCATATACTTTGTAGGAAATAATATAAAGAATCTGTAAGGTTAATTTTTAAAAATTTTTATTTTTAAAGAACGGGTTTTGACCCGTTCTTGTCTTGACATCGTTTTGGTCAAACGTTCCTCACGTTTTAGTCTAAGTTTTTTTTAAACTTCGTTATTTTGTCATTTAGAATCTATTGAGCTTTTAAATTAGTTTTTAGGTTTAATTTGCCAAACTTTAGATTTTTGACTCCTGCGTTTTTTCGTGCCGTTTAGATTTAAGTTATTTACTTTCGTTTTTATTTTATGTAATTTGTTTTTTGTATATTTAGTGGTAGAAATAGAAAACCCATCATAACCTTGTCATATTCAAACATCAATCATCAATCCGTCATTCGATTTTCCATTCAAGCCTCGTTGGGACAAAACGACCCGGGAATCATACTTCCGGCTACATATATATTTTATTTTGGTGAACTTTTGACCATTCCTTGTGTAAAGGTAATTGGTTGAGTGTTTGCTTATATATTATATATATATATATATATATATATATATATATATATATATATATATATATATATATATATAGATAATATATAGATATATAATAGATTTATATTATTTGAACGTATCACTTACCCGTCATGATCCACGAAGTGTAGTACATCCAACCTAAGGACAATGCAAGAGCAACTGAAATGGCAATACGCGGATGGATAAGAGAATCCGCACGTTTGCTGACAGCCAAACAAGAGTAAAAGGAAGTTTGAGTACACCTTAAGAGCACTCAAACCACGACAACACAGAAAACAAGAAGCAGAACACCGCAAGGCTATGCATGCAAGGACTGTTGAAAGAAACAATATGGAGGGATCTAAACACCTATGCCCAAAATGCAAATTATCGACACAGATGGCCATGTGCTCCTAAACAACAAATGCAACAAAGATTGACCATTTTTGCTACTCGTGACTATAAAGTACGGCAAATGCTAACACTGCAACTCCCGAGGCACTGGTCGGGTCAAAAGCCTACTTGCGATGAGTATGGAGTTCAGGGACATTTAAGAAGAAGTCCAAGTTAAGAAAACACAACAACCGGTAACCAATTGGTGGTGCAATGCACCTGCCAAGGCGGATCGTAGGCATGCAGGAACAAACCCAGACGCCCAACAACCCAGACTCCAACGTCGTGACGTACGGTCGTTTCTAAACAAACCGCTATCCCTTTTTGTCTTATTTGATACTGGTCCGAGTAAAGTTTTTGTAATCCACTGCATTTAGCTCCTAAATGATATCACTCCATGCTGCATTAGATCACTTAGACGTTGTAACTAGCTACGGAGAATATTTGGTTGAAACACTATCCTAGGGTTTGGTACATTAACCTCTTAAACAACTCACTCTACATAACCTTTATGCTTCGTAGAACTTGGTAGTGTTCGACCTATAATTTGCATGGATTATGTTGGTAAAGTACCAAGCAATCATTGTTTGTGCCGAAAGATCGATCGTATCCGCGGGGAAAAATGAAACCATATAATTGTTACGTGACTGGAATCGAACCCAGGGTAACGAGCTGTCCGAAACCTTATATCGTACACCAAAAACACAAGAATACATGCCTAAAAGGATCCAGTCTTTTTGGCAAACTTAATACAAAGGAGATGGAAGACAAGTCGTAGAAAGAACGACTTGAAGACTACCAATCGTCCGGATTTTCCTGATGTATTCCTTGAGACTTGCCGGTCTTCTTCGACTCACAAGAGGAATTTTTAAATCATTTAATAACTGGTGGCAGCAACCCTAGCTCGGCACCTTATCGTTTGACACCTTTGAAATGTAAGATTGTCGAGCGAACTGAAAGAACTAGCGTGAAAGGGCTTTAAAGACCTAGTTCCTCCCCTGGGTTGTATGCCAATTTAGAGTTCTAGAGTTTCTTAAAAAGAGGATTGTATGCCAAATTTCCAAGTGTGGAAATTTTAGATCCCGAAAGTTTATAAAACAGTTCCCTCGGATTCACGTGATTGACAGCCAAGTAATTCACGGGATCCCGGCCAAGATTCCGTATCCAGAAGATTGGGCATACTCCTAAGTCTCCCAACGGGAGATCCCCGCAATTTTTAGGTCTTTCTAGGTATGATCAAGGTTCAACGAGAGGATTTTTCGAAGATTGCCAAACCAATGACCAAGCTCACCCAGAAGAAGGTCAAGTTTAAGTGGGGTGACAAACAAGAAACAACGTTCTAACTATTAAAGCAGAAGTTGTATAGTGCACCAATTCTGGCTTTACCCCTAAGTAGGAAGCGAAGTTCATCTTATACCACTGCATGCTTCGAATCAAGGTTGGGAGCTGTGTTTGATGGCAAAGAGAGAAGTTGTTCCGCTTTGCATCAGGCCAACTGAAAATTCATGAAAGAACTATACGACTTAAGATTGGAACTGGGAGGCGGTAGTGTTCTCTTTGAAACTCAGAGATAACATTCGTACGGACCAAGTGCACGGTGTTCACAAGATCACAAAAGTCTACAACACATACATAATCAAAAGGACTGAATATAGGTAGACGTCGTTGTTAGAATTGCTTAGTGATTACTATTGCGAGATCGTTATCACCCAGGGAAAGCAATTTGTTCCGCGACTGCCTTAGTCAGAAGAACGAGAGCCACCATTAAGGGAAGGTTTTGAGCCTTTATCATGAAACTATTAGTTTGAATCTATCTTCCCAAACCAATTTTGGCTGCTCTACCTGAAGCACACGAAAACCACAGAAATCTAAAACGAAGATGTTGAGGTATGTTCTTTGAAAATTCTAAAGAGCCAGAGAAGCCTAAGGACGGGAAAAGTTAGAACCACCGCCTGAATGGAACTCTAGTCTAAACGGCAAGTGATTGCATTGCTAGGTGATTTAGACTGTATCACCACAGGCACAAGTCCAAAGTATTCTAACCATCCTGGGTTTTGAAAAGATGTACCTGGACAGAAAAAAGCTAATATGGTGCCCAATATGAAGGCAAACAGCGCCACCTTAATGTTAGCAAATGTTTTGACTTGTCCAAGTCAAGGCAAACATCAAAAGGCATTAGATTAGTTGGACAACCCGATATACTAAATGAAATGGGACAACATCACTATGGATTTTTGTCACGTAGCTCCTAAGATCTTAAAAGGTTACAACACCATTTGGTGATTGTTGACCGACTCACTAAGTCCGCATCTTTGTACCGTGAAGAACAGATCGATGGATAAACCCCCCCCCCCCCCTTTTGATTGTGCAAGAATGTACCTAAAGGTAGGTGGTCACGAGCATGAAACCTCTCTTGATTATTTGTGATCATGACCTTAGGATTCACATTAAATTTCTAGAGGTCACTTAGAAGCTTTTAGTACTAGTCAGAGATGAGTATCTTGTGTACATTCCACAAATAGACGGGCAAAGCGAGAGGACATATCTATTTCAAACTCTCGAGATATGTGGTTGCTTGTGCAAGCGACTTTGAAAGGGTTGTTAAACCATTTGCCTGTTAGTCGAGTTCCAATAAACAATTGCTATCACCTAGCACAAGGCTGCACATTTGAAGCACTTTACGTCAGAAAAGTGTCAATCACCCGTTTTGTTGCCAGGTTGGAGAAGTGTTCAACTCACGTTCCCCAGAAATAGTGCAAGAAACAACTGAGAAGATCGTTCAAATCAAGCAGAGAATGCAAGATGCTCGTGATATGACCAAAGAGTATTTACCGGATTTAAAAGCGTAAACCGATGAATTATCGGTGGGATAAAGTTATGTTTTAAAGTTTACCTTGGCAAGGGGTCGTACGTTTTGGCAAACAAGTGAAACGGGGAAGTTAAACCCTAGAATGTTGGATCTTTCAAGTGTTAGAAAAGAGTGAAGAGTTAGCTGTACAAAAGCTTGAGCTCCAGAAGTAGGTCTGAGCAGGTTCACATACATTTATGTATCCTCCAACCTAGAAGAAGTGTCATGCCACAACCGATTAGCGTTCCGTTAGGAGGACTTATTTTGATACAAGCTTCCAGTTTGTCGAGGAACCTGTAGAGATCATGGATCGTGAAGTTACATGGTTGAAGCGAAGCCGCATCCCATTAGTCAAGGTTCGATGGAACTCCAAGACAGGTCCTGAGTTTACATGGGAACGCGAGGATCAATTCCGAAAAAATACCCACATCTCTTCACAAAGACCGCACCGTCGTCAAGTGCCGCGTCTTAAGCCTTAAGGACAAAGCTCATTGAACGGGGAGACTAAATAAACGCCCCGTTGTTTTAGGGTCATTTACGACGTCAATAAATTCACTATTTATTGTTAGTATTGTACGCGTTTGCTTTTAAACCGTAAACGTTAAGTTAAATCGCGTAAGCTAAAAATTATCCGTTTCCATGTAAACGGGCATCAAACAATTAAATATTTACATCAAGCAAGTGTTAAGTAATTTATTTTGAGGATAAAAAAGTAACTTTGTTCATCTTTATTTTTATTGTGCGTAAAGGGTTTCACCGTTTCGCGTTAAAATACGTTTAGTAGGCATTCCCTTCCCCCGGACCAACCAAAACTTTTTATCGCTTCAACAAATACCCACATTTTATACTCAATCACTCAAAAATCACAAAAATAATCTATACAATCAGACATACCAATTGGACACAAAATCAATAGACAAAATCAAGAAAACATTTCTCCATGTTTTCATGGGATTTCTCAACTATTAGGGAACATCTACCCATTTTCTCAATACCTTTGACCAAATACGTCCACATTTTACCTAAGTGTTCTGACCTAGTCCCCAAAGTGGATATATGCAAATAAGCTAAGAAGAATCACACACATATCCATTTCCTTAAGGTGAAAATCAAACAAATACTCCCTCTTGGCTCTTATAAGCCCACGACAAACAAACACCCCCTATACAAATCCATAACTTGATTTTCTAAGACCATACAAGCACTCATACATCAATAAATATCTAAGATGTCTTAATTATGTTGCAAGGGTTGTTAAAGGCTTACAAGTATTGAAGCAAGTATGCAAGATAGTGTTTATATTGGAAATTAGGGGTTTCTATGCTTTTAAGCTTGTGGGTTTAGATCAAGACCAAGGGTTTTATTTATTGGTCTACATATTACATCTTCATAATTATCTAAAATCCCGTAACTTTTTTCGTTTCATGATTTTAATGTGTATATGATGTTTATGATAGCAAAAATCAACCATTTTAGGATCGTTGAAACATTTAAAATGGATTTTTACTTGTGATTATTGTTTCATGAACTTTTTTTATATGTTATGAATTGGTAATATCATGTCATAATGAGATTATGAGTATTGTATAATGTTGGTTTAAGTATAAAATGTAAAAGTATAAACTAGTTGTTATAAAAAGTTACTTACACATGTCATAAGCAAATGAGTATAAACTTGTGATCTTGTTAAACATGGAAATTTCTTGGACAATGATGGACTTAGGGACCCTAGGAATGTAATACATGTGATAATGAGTGGTGTAATGGATTGGTTTACAAGAGGTTTAACAATAAAGACAAAAGCACAGTTTAAAACATGTTTTTAACACAAACCTCCAAACTTTCTATTTTGGTTCGAAACAAAAGGTATACTTTTTAAATTTTTATAAAATAGTACGTCTCATGACAATTCCAAAAAGGTAAGAAACTCGAAAAATGGATTAATAACGAAAAAGATACGTAGTTTACGAGTTACACGTTAATAAAACGCGATATAAAAGAGATTTTTATAAAAACAAGTTATAAAATACTTCTAATATATAAAGTTTACTATATTTAACATATGACACTTATTTTTAGGATCCCAAAACAATTCGAATCATAATTTTTGGATCAATAACGAAAAAGTTATGAATTACGCGAGATTATATACTTAAATGTATAAAAATACTTTTATAAAACTATTTTTATAAAAGTTACTATTCACATCAGTAAATAGGCATTGTAAACATTATTAATATGATAGAACTTTTAATAACAAAGAAGTACTCGAAAGAATCGCTAAAAACAGAGCTATAACGAATAAAATACGAAATTTACGAGTTTTCCGTTCATTAAAGTTATAAAAATAAGTTTATAATTGGTATGAACAGGTAAAATCACTGTTCATCAAGGACTAAAAATATAAAAAGGTCCAAATTTTGATAACTCGTCTAATACGAAAAGACGTGACATAAGAAACCGCAAAGAAACGAACTTGAAACGATAAAGTTATGTCATTTTTACTAAAGGTATATTTATAAACGATTTCACTTTATAAATATGATTTCACTAAAACGATTAGATGGTGATTGAGCTATATAGAATTATATATGGTAGTAGTTACCCAATGTGATTAGTACTTATATGACCTTAATGGATTAGGTGCACTCTTTCATTACCTGAACACATTTCTGTGATATACTCGATATAAACGCTCACTCAAAGGTGAGTTCAAAGCCCCATGTTTTACATGATGTTTTTTTATAAGTTTTTGGGGGTGAGAAACAGCACTGTTTTAATAATTGGATCAAAGTGATAAGTTTTACATCATGATTACTGTGCCTAAAATAGCGATAACCCTAGTTAAGCCCACTATCATGAACTGTTAATTACCGGATTGTGAGCGCGAATGTTATGAATAGATCTATTGGGATTGACATCCCCGTTCGGGTGATTAGCTATCACTAGGAAAATGAACGTATACCATGTCGAACATAGGATGTTGCGGGTTAGAACATCATCCACGGGCAATGTAGGCCATTTATATGGTATTCATTATGTCGAGCTTACAGTTCAATGAGCTTAGGGCAACAATAATTACATTTATATGATGTCCTGCCATCTGTTCATTTATCATACAACATTGGAAAATTTGTTCCTACCTTATACCGCTTTATCAAACCTATGAATTCACCAACATTATTGTTGAAACGTTTTAAACAATATTTTTCAAAGGTCAATAATACTAGGGCAAAGGATACATTGGTGGTTTGATTTGGTATCATAGCATTTAAAGATATTTTGTCGCCATTACATTTATGCATTACATTTTGTATATCTGTTATGGGCTAGAAATCATTGTATTTTGAACAAGTGAAGCTCGCTTATGAACAAATACTTTGTTAAATCAATGTATCGTTTAAACACTTTTTGTCTTCTATTTTTATCTTCGTTTTATTAATCATTGAAGTAACACCCCCGGACTTACCCCCTATTCCCTGCGACCACCATTTGAGGGTGTTACAGATTGGTATCAAGAGCTAAGGTTATAGAGAACCCATCAAATGTTTTTGGCTAGACTATAATCATTTTTCAAACATTCATTTCATACAAAGGATTTCACGGGACATACATACTACACTATTTGTTGGACTAATTGCATTCTTGATTGATATACATGTTATGATATAAATGTATATTACTATAAGAGTCTTATATTAAATACTAATATAAGCTATTTTGGATTTTCAGATACAGTCATGTCGTATTCAGATGAATCCATGGTTACACACACGGAGATATCCAGTCCGTTTGAGGGCTTATCAGACATTGGATCACTAGGAGTTGTTGGACCTGAGTAAGAGGGACTGCCCTGGATGCTAGATGACCCATATGTGCAGGTCGCCTTACAGGCCCCACCATCACCAGACTACATACCTGGCCCCGAGGAGCCACAGTCACCACCTCCACCAGACTTTGTTCCAGAGCCCCGGTATAGTCCTCGATATATGCGCAGGAGGACGAGGTTGTTTTCCGGCTGAGAGTCATCCTACGCCTACTGCTAGCCTTCACCCACTGCTCAGTCACCAGATTATGTTCCGGAGTCCGATCCTAAGGAGGATCCGGAGGAGGATGACAACAAGGACCCTAAGGAGGATCCTGCTGATTATCCTGCCGATGGAGGAGATAACGGCATGACAGGAATGACCATCTATGATATGAGATGAGAGGTTGATAATATTGAGGCTATGACGAGAGGAGGAGGAGCCACCAAGGCGAACAAATTACAACCCTACACACAAAGCATTGCGGCCAACTCCTCCGACTCTACAATTGTTTGCTTTACAACCAGCTGCCGATCATGCCCACTGCGGAAAGGAGACAGACCGTTCGAGACGGACGATCTGCGCCAACAACCACAACCTCAACCCTGCTTATCGCGTTACTGCTAGATTTCTCTCTACTCCATACCTACACGCAGTTTTGAGGTCTGAAAGCAGAGGTTGCCAGACGTTCTCGCTATTCTAACTCACCATCATCACCACTTTCCTCCCCATGCATCACCACTATCCCAAATACCTTCTCCGCCACTACCCCCGATAACTATCACCACTACCCGTATCAACCCACACACTACATTCATATTCCCTCACCACCACTATCAGTATCAATTCACCAGTACCTGTTTATCCTCCATCACCACCTTCTAGTCCTATTCGTACCATTATGGCCATCGAGCTGCGATGATCCGGCTAAAGCCAGGCCGCATTTACTTCCATTCACTACCATTACACCCACCCATCACACTCTCCCACCATCAGACCATATGCACCATCAGCAGGACACCAACCCTTTGCATTACTCTTTACTGACCGTAACGAAGAAGACAGACCCGAGTTACCTTACCACCTTGAAAAGGTTAGGTATCGCTCTTGTCCCTAGATACAGATCAGAGCCAAAGCATGTCTCTGCTGCTGCCTGCAAGACCGGCTGGAGGGTCTAGGCAGACTATGTTTTGTTGCCACCATGGATATGGGAGACCAGCATGTACTAGAGAGAGATGTTATATGGGATCACCGACTCTTGGGGATAATATAGTTGAGGCCATGCCGGACACCAGTAGTTAACCGAGTTCAGAGAAGGATGTCATAGTTTAAGACTAAGACTAGGGTTAGGCGAGACACAGACGAGGTTATACGAGTTGGAGAAGACAACTGAAGGGGCGACAACTATTGGCTGGTGTGGCTCAACAGTTGTTTAGCGAGCGGCCGTGCACATTGGCGTACTTCTAGACTCATAGAAGACTGAGGCTAGATGTCTAGAGAGCTGTGGGGACGATCAGGGATCGAGTGATCTTTGCGCGTCGCAGAGGTTAACGTCGCACGTAACCACAGTGTTACTCACAGTCAAGATTAAAGTTATAGTCAGCGGACCGTAGGAGACAGACGGTGATTACAGAGATGCTGGCGGAGGACCACAAGAGGCAGGTACAACTCACTAAGCCACTAAATCTAGTGGAATAGACTACAAGACTTTGATGCTGAGTACAAACAAACAGGGACCCCCCATCCCACGCCCCCGTTGGACCCACAGGTTATTGTAATAATGTTTGATGTATAAATCTAAGGGTCCCCGGCACACGATTAAGCCAAAGGCAACCAGAGGAGGCTGGTACAGTTTCCTAGATACCTGTTATGGCTATTATTTTGACAGCCTACTAAGTATTATGGGTAACTCCCGACTAGTAATGTTATAGGTTGTATATTCTTTATCTTGTAACCTAAATCGTTGTGACATTTTGAATCTAACCATCAAGTATGTTTCCAATTATAGAGGAATGGTGGTATTAATGTCATTTCTGTAATCGAATTGATTTTATAATATGAATGTCATTAGATACACCATTGTAATTTTAAATTCAGTTGTGCATTTCACTGTTGTGAATGTGATTCATTTACTTATTGGTATATGGTCATTGTCGTGGTTATGATTTTATGAAATCTAACGGGTATTATATTTTCTTGTGATTTGAAGAAAATGGCACCAAAGAGAAGGACCACGAGGTTAAACCCCAAAACAACACCGGCCGCAACAACCGCCACCACTACCACTGTCACTAATGCCCAACTTCAGGCAATGATTAACCAAGGCGTTACTGCCGCTTTGGCAGCACGTGATGCAAACATGAATGGCGTCGACAGCCACAATTCAGGAACAAGCGTCAAGAGAAACTAGCGAGCCACTCGGAGTGAGTTACCCAACTTCATACTGTCAACCTACTAAATGTCAAAGCACTAAAGTATTTGAGTCGAATTGACTCAATGGATTGAGAAAAAGGAAATTGTGTTCCGCATAAGCAACTGTTCTATGGAAAACCAAATCAAGTTCTCCACTTGTACTCTTCTAGGAAATGCTCTAATGTGGTGGAACTCCCACTTAGTATGTTGCTGGTAATGACATTGCTTTATCAATGACCCTGGACTGAACTGAAGAAGAAAATGACTGACAAGTACTGCCCAAGGACAGGATTAAGAAACTCGAAGTTGAACTGTGGGAATTGAAAGTGAAAGGTACCGATGTGATAGGGTACAACCAATGTTATTAGGAACTGGCACTGCTGTGTGGTAGAATGTTTCTTGAATAATCTGACAAGAATAGAATATGGTCGAGGGCTGCCCACATGAGCCACCGCGGTAAGTGTAGTTGCATCTAGCCTAAGACCATGCAAGTAGGCAGACTAAAAGGCAAATCGAAGTGATTGATAAGAGAAATCGCCGCACTTTTGCTGACCACCAGACAGAGAGTAAAAGGAAGTTTGAGGACACCTCAAGGAACACTCAGAACCAACAACAACACCAAAAACAAGAGCCGAACACCAGCTAGCTATGCTGCATGGACTGTGAAAGACACAATATGGAGATCTAAAAATGCGATGCTCAAAATGCCATTATCACCACGATGGTCCATTGTGCTCCTAAATGCCACTAATGCAACAAAGTTGGCCATTTGCTCCTGACTGTAGATACGGCAAATGTAACAATGATAAACCACCAGATAGGGCACTGGGTCGGGTCAGAAGCCTACTTGCTATGAGTGTGGAGTTTAGGGACATTTTAAGAGGGAATGTCCAAAGCAGAAAAACAACAACAACCGTGGTAACCAAGTTGGAGATGGCAATGCTCCAGCCAAGGTGTATGCGGTAGGGCATGCAGGGACAAACCCAGACTCCAACGTCGTGACGGGTACGTTCCTTCTACACTACCGCTATGCTTCTGTCTTATTTGATACTGGTGTCGATAGAAGTTTTGTATCCACTGCATTTAGCTGCCAATGATATCACACGACCAACTGCATTAGATCACTAATTATAACGTTGAACTAGCCGACGGGAGAATAATTAGGTTGAACACTATCCTTAGGGGTTGTACATTAAACCTCTTAAACCACCCATTCAACATAGACTTAATGCCCGTAGAACTTGGTAGTTTCGACGCTATAATTGGCATGGATTGGTTTTTGGTTAAAGTACGTAAGCAATCATTGTTGTGGCCAGGAAATCGTTCGTACATCCCCTAGGAAATGGAAACATTAATTGTCACGTGACGACGCAACCAGGACACTGGCTTTGTCTGCACATTATCTCGGACACCAAACACACAAGAATACATCTAAAGGGATGGTCCATTCTTTTAGGCAAACGTTAAGACAAAGCAGACGGAAGACAATTCTAAGAAGAAGCTACTTGAGACGTACCAATCGTCTGTGATTTTCCTGATGTATTCCCGATGACTTACCAGTCTTGATATCTATTTTGGGTATGTTTATTATGTTGTGCCCCCCCGACTCACAGGTGGAATTTCAATCGATTTGGATACCTTTTGGTGCTGCACCCGTAGCCCGTGCACCTTATCGATTGGCACCTTCTGAAATGAAAGAGTTGTCGGAGCAACTGAAAGAACTATCTGAGCAAGGGATTATAAGACCTAGGTACTCACCCTGAGGGAACTTCCGGTCCTCTTTTGTCAAGATGAAGGACGAGATTTGAATTCGAATGTGCATATGAGTACCTGGAATTGAATAAACTGACGGTGAAAGAACCATTTATCCGCTCCCAAGAATTGATGATTTTATTTGATCAGCTTAAGTCGAGTGTCGACTCAAAGATCGACCTAGAAAAAGGTCAGGTTATCAACAAGAACTTAGGGTTCTAGAAGAAGACATTCCGAAGACCGCCTTCAGAACTCGTTACGGCCATTATGGATTTCAAGTTATGCCATTTGGTTTGACAAACGCACCTGCCGTATTCATGGACCTTATGAATCGGGTGTGCAAACCTTACTTGGAGAAATTTGTGATTGTCTTTATTGAAGATATTCTCATATATTCGAAGAACAAGCAAGAACACGAAGATCACCTTAAGTTAATCTTATAGTTGCTTAAGAAAGAGAGTTTGTATGCCAAATTTTCCAAGTGTGAATTTTAGACCCCGAAAGTACAGTTCCTCAGTCACGTGATTGACACCAGGGTATTCACGTGGACCCTGCCAAGATCAAATCCATTAAAGATTGGCTATCGCCGTAGTCACCAACGAAATCCGTCAATTTTAGGTCTTTGTTGGTATTATCGAAGTTTCATCGAAGGATGTTTTCAAGAGTTGCCAAAACCAATGATCAAGCTCACTCAAAAAGGTCAAGTTTGAGAGTGGGGTGACAAACAAGAAAAAAACAGGGTTCCAACGTGTTAAAGCAGAAGTTTGTGTAGTGCACTAAGATATGCTTTACTGAAGGAATCGAAAATTTTTATCTATACTGCGAATGCTTTTCGATCAAGTTTGGTGCTGCTGTGTTGATGGCAAATAAAGATGGTGGATCGCTTATGCCATCACGCCAACGTAAAATTTCAGAGAAAAGAACTATACACTCATGATTAAAAAACTATGGAGCGGTAAGTTGTCTTTGCTCTGAAACTCCTGGAAGATTACTATTTGTACGAACCAAGTGTACGTGTTCATGGATCACAAAGTCTACAACACATTCTTAATCAAAAGAGTCCTGAATAAATAGACAACATCGCTGGATTAGAATTGCTTAGTATTACGAATTGCGGATTTCGTGTACCACTCCAGGGAATAGCAAAATGTTGTCGCTGACAAGTCGCCTGAGCAGGAAAGGAACGAGAGTGCCACCATTATGGGTTTGAGCTTAGTCATGACTATAACGGTTGAATCTTCCCAAACAATTTTGGATGCTCAAACTAAGCACGAAAACCCGAGAACATCAAGACGAAGATGTTGGAGGTAATTACTAAAATTCTAAAGATCCAGAGAAGCTTAGGATGGAAAAGTTGGAAAACCCCCCCCGCCAGATGGAACTCTAATTCGAAATGGCGAGTTGTTTTGCCATGCTAGGTGATTTGAGAAGGTGATCATGCACAAGTCCCACAAGTCAAAGTATTCTATCCATCCGGGTTCTGAAAAGATGTACCAAGACATGAAAAAGCTATATTAGTGGCCTAAATAGAAGCAAACATCGCCACATATGTTAGCAAATGTTTGACTTGTGCCAAGGTCAAGACAGAACATCAAAGGCCATCAGGATTATTGGTACAACCCGATATACCTCAATGGAAATGGGACAACATCACTATGGATTTTGTCACGAAGCTTCCTAAGTCGTCACAAGGATTACGACACCATTTGGGTGATTGTTGACCGACTCACTAAGTCCGCAATCTTTTGTACCGGATGGATAGAGACGGACCTGATAAACTTGCAAGAAATGATACCTAAAGGAGTGGTCACAGCATGTATACCTCTCTCGATTATTTTTGATCGTGACCCTAGGTTCGCATTAAATTTCTGGAGGTCACTTCAGAATGCTTTGGGTACTAGTCTGGATATGAGTACTGCGTACCATTTACAAATAGACGGGCAAAGCGAGAGGACTATTCAAACTCTCGAGGATATGTTGTGTACTGTGCAATCGACTTATGAACGGGTTGGTTAACCATTTTCCGTTTAGCGAGTTCGCATATAACAATAAGATATCACGCTAGCATTAAGCTGCAAGGCAAAACATACTGCAAAACAAAACTTAAAAAAAAAGTCAAAAAACAAAGAAAAAACAAAACAGCAGATAAGATAAAAATAAAAATAAAAGGCAATATGCACACACAAAGAATAACCTTTGTACAACTTTAACGGGTCGAAGTGTCGGTTCACCACGTTTGTTGGCCGACGGATTGGAGAAGTTCAACTCACGGGTCCAGAAATAGTGCAAGAAACAACTAAGAAGATCGTTCAAATCAAGCAGATAAGCAACTGCATCGTTTCGACAAAAGAGTTACGCAGATTTTAAAAAGCGTAAACCGATGGAAATTTTAGGTTGGGGATAAAGTTATGTTAAAGTTTCAGCCGTGGAAAGGGGTCCGTAGAACGTTTTGTCAACGGGGAAGTAAACCCTGAGGTATTTGACCTTTCAAGGTGATTAGAAAAGGTTGGAGATGTTGCTTACAAGCTTGAGCTTCCAGAAGACTGAGCAGGGTTCAAAAATAACATTCATGTACCAACCTAAACGGTGTCATGACACGAACCGTTAGTCGTTTCTTTGATGGACCTTCATTTGATGACAACTTCAGTTTGTCGAGAACCTGTAAACATAGATCATGTAGTTTAAATGTTGAAGCGAAGTCCGCATTCCCAATATCAAGGTTCGATGAACTCCAAGAGAGGTCTTATTTACATGGGGAACGAGAGAGGATCAATTCCGAAGAAATACCCACATCTCTTCACAAAGACCGCACCGTCGTCAAGTGCCGCTTCTTAAGCCTTGAGGACAAGGCTCACTTAACGGGGAGAGACTATAACACCTCGTGTTTTAGGGTCATTTACAACTTCAATAAATCCACTATGTATTTTTATATGTACGCCTTTTCTTTAAACCTAAACTTAAGTTAAAACGCGTAAGCTAAAAATTATCGCTCAAATTAAACGCATCAATCAATTAATGTTTACAAGCAAGCAAGTGTAAGTATTGATTTGAGGATAATTATTTAACTTTGTTCATTTTATTTTTATTTTGGTTGCGTAAGTGCATTACGTTTCGCGATAATATACTTTAGGCATTCGCCGAATACCAACCAAAACTTTTCTACGCTTCAACAAATACCCACTTTTATACCCAATACTCAAAAATCACAAAAATATATCATACATATGCATACATAGCCGGAATTGGACACAAAGATGCAAAGAAAATATCATAGAAAACATTTCTCCTTATTTTCATGGGATGTTCTCAACTATTAGGGAACATCTACCCATTTTCTCAATACCTTGACCAAAGACTTCCACATTTTACTCTAAGTGTTCCTTGGACTAGTCAAGAGTGTATAAGATGCAAGTAACTAATAAGATAACACACACATATCCATTTCTTTAAGGTGAAAATCAAACAAATACTCACTCCTGGCTTTTATAAGCCCACGACAAACAAACACCCCCTATACAAATTCATAACTTGATTTTCTAAGCTATTTAAGACACTCATACATCTATATCTAAAAATGTCGTATTTGTTTGCAAGGGTGGTTAAAAGTTACAAGGTATTGTAGCAAGATGCAAGATTAGGGGTACTATTGGAATTAGTTTCTAACTTGTAACTTTGTTTTATATCTAAACAGGGTTAGATATTGTGTCATCCAGATTACACATCATATAGGTTGTATCCAAAAGCCCTTAACATGACATCTTGGACAATGATAGACTTTAGGACCTAGGAATGTATTAGATTTGATAAATGATTGGTGTAATGGATTTGTTTACTAGATGGTTAAGCTAAAAAGTACAAAATCAAGTTTAAAACATGTTTTTAACACAAACCTCCAAACTTTCTGTTTTGGTTCGAAAAATAAGGTATACTTTTTATATTTTTATAAAATAGTACGTCTCATGACGATTCCAAAAAGGTAAGAAACTCGAAAAATGGATTAATAACGAAAAAGATACGTAGTTTACGAGTACACTTAATAAACAGCGATATATCAAGAGATTTTTTATAAAAACAAAGGTTATAAAATACTTCTAAGATATAAAGTTTTACTATATTTCACAATGCACTTATTTTTTAGTAGTCCCAAAACAATTTCTGAATCATAATTTTTTGGATCAATTACGAAAAGCTTATTGAATTACCGAGATTATATACTCTACATGTATAAAAAATACTTGTATAAAAAACTATTTTTAAGCAGTTACTATTCCACATCAGTAAATAGCAGTTGAAAACATTATTAATATGTGAACTTTTTAATAACAAAGACGTACGCAAAAGAAAATCGCTAAAAACGGAGCTTTAAACGAATAAAAATAAGCGCCATTTACGAGTTTACGTTAATTAAAAGTTATAAAAATAATTTGATAAACGGTATGAACAGTAAAAAATCACTGTTCATCAGAGGACTAAAAATATGAAAATGTCAAATTTTGATAACTCGTCTTAATACGAAAGCGTGACATAAGAAACGACGACAAAAACGGACTTGAAACGATAAAGTTATGTCATTTTTACTAAAGGTATATTTATAAATGATTTTACTTTATAAATATGATTTCACTAAAACGATTAGATGGTGATTGAGCTATATAGAATTATATATGGTAGTAGTTACCCAATGTGATTAGTACTTATACGACCTATATTGGATTAGGTTGCACTCGATCATTACCGTGACGCATTTTCTGTGATATACTTGATATACGCTATGATCACAAGTGAGTTCATAGCCCCACGTTTTACATGAATTGTTTTATAAGTTTTTGGGGGGGAGAAACATGCACTTTTTTTAAAAATTGGACACACAAGTGGAATAAGTTTTTAACAATCAGAAACGTGTTGCCTAAAGTAGCAATAACCAGTCGAGCGTCACTTCATGAACTGTCAATTACTGGATTGTGAGCGCGAATGTTATGAATAGATCTATTGGGATTGACATCCCCGTTCGGGTGATTAGCTATCACTGGGCAAACGAACGTATACCATGTCGAACATAGGATGTTGCGGGTTAGAACATCATCACGGGCAATGTAGGCCATTTATATGGTATTCATTTATGTCGAGCTTCAGTGTCATGACTATGCAACTAATCACTTTAATATGTATCTCTGCATCTGTTTCATTATCATACACTTTGTAAAGTCTGTGTGACTTACATTATCCCTTTAATCATGACCTATACTTCACCAACATTATTGTTGACGTTTTTTATTGCATGTTATTTTGAGGAGGTCAATAAGCACGAGGTGCAAGGAACATTGGTGGTTTTGATTAGGATATCATGCATTAAAGATTTTGTCGCATTACATTTTGTATATCTTGTTTATGGGCTCGAAATCTTTTGTAGTTAGAACAAGTGAACAAGTGAAGTTTCGGGCTGTTGTAACAAATACTTTGTTAAATCAATGTAATGTTTTAACCGACTTTTTGGTCGTTCAATATATATCTTGTGTTATTTAGATCATTGAAGAACACGCGCCCGACCCGTATTCCCTTTGCGACCCAATTTGGGGTGTTACATAATGAACTAAACTGGAAATAAAAGGGTTAAGAAACAAGTTCATGAATTGGAAGATTGACTACGAGGAGAATTTGAAAGAAATTCCTACAAAGCGGATGACTTTACATAAAAATGTCACCAGTCTTACATCTCAAGTCGCTGAACTGAAGACTCTTCAGTGGGAACTTCCAGCAGAATTTCTTTCACTACCAGTTGCATCAGTTCAAGCTAAGCTAAAAATCTTGGATGCTCTTCCAAGCCTCTTGCTAAATGTCACATATGCTGTTGAACAAGTTTGCTCAGTTTTTAGATTCTGCTTGCCTCATCAAAAGCTAAATCAAAGTGTCCTTCACTAGGCCAAGCTGACAACTCATGCCTGCTGAAGGGAAAGAACACAAAACCAAGGCAACCCACTCCCGAATATTGTCAAAGAAAGCTAAAAGAAGGCTAAAAAAGAAAACCTACACGCAAAACCAACAACAACCACCTGCACAAAACCATCATTCCTCCTGACATCCAAACACAACAACTCAAATGCAATCTTTCTTCTCCATCAATATCCACAAAAAAAAGGCTCCTCTCAACCTGAGGGGAAGCATATCAAGGAAGACAAGGCAAAAAGGCCAGTTCTTCAAGGATGCTAAAGAAGTGAGTAAAAAAAGTGATTTGATGATAAAACAACCGCGTGCCTATTCTATGGATTGAACCTCTAAGAAAAAAGAACTGAAAAAGTTTGACTTTGTCACTGAAAGTGGAGAACATGTCCATTTAACTAAAGAACGTATCAGTGCACAAAAGAAAATAGAGGAAGAAGCCAAAGCTGAAGCTGCCAGACATGAAGGTGAAATGAGGAAAGAAGAGTTGATTGATCTTCTTGGTCCAGAAGTGGTGAAAAAGTACTACAATGAAAGTTACAGTATGACAAAATGCTGAATAGAAGAGCAAAATCAAGAATCACCAACTGTGACATCTTGACCAGAAAGGGTCCAATTACTTTGAAGGTATATAGAGAAGATGATACAAGTGAAATCATTCCTGAGTTCAAAGCCAGTGACTTACATCTTGGTGAATGGAGAGAAGTTGTTAAAGCATGCCCTAACAAAAAAGGTAAAGGATGGACATCCATCTATAAACAAATACAGGAAAGAATAGACTATCTCCGTACAACTGAAGCTGAACTGGGAATCGACTTGGATAGACCTCTAAGTGAACAGGATCCTTTGGATAGACTGAATGATCTGGCAAACAAGAAAAGAAAGCATGCTGATGACATTCATGACTTATTTAGAGCTAACAAAAGGCTCAAGTCATCAGTTTAATATGAAGATCATCCAGCTGGTACTGTGCTTAATGAACCTGTCCTAGGTATGATTTTGTTTAACTCATATCACAGACAGGATTTTGTTACCATTAAAGACTTTAGAGATTTCTCAAACACCATGTTAAAAAAATATAAAGAGGGGAATAGTGGTCTGAACACAAATCTTCTTCAGACTATCACCAAGGTCCAGCTTGATGAATCCGCCAATACCCTTCAGTTCTCTTCTGTTTGCTAAAATTGATAAGAGAAACTTGAACCCACTCAAGCAGATGAGAGTCATTGAGAAGCTAAGGCAATAGAATGTAATCTTTTGTAATAACTTTATCTTTTGAATTTGTATTGTAATTGAATTAGATGAAAGGTATCAGTTTATGTGTTCAATTTATATCATTGTGTAAGAAGAAGTTGTTTTGGCTCACTCCAACTGATTTTAACTTTAACTTAGCGATTTGTATAGTCAACATAGGGGAGATTGTTGGGTCAGTTCCTGAGCCCTTCAGTCTTTCAGTAGATTTAAACATAAAATCCCCTAAGTATTACTCAAGCTGAAGTCTTTCAGTTTGAGTCGCTGAAGTTTCTTCAGCGTCAGCTCTTCAGGTCCTTAGAAGATTGGGAAGTATCTTCACTTTAGTTTATGCAGCGGTACAAAAACTGAAGAAGGCTTTTGGTAAGAGCTTCAGTTCAGCTTGGTTGACAATTCCAAGCTGAACGTTGTCTATCTCCTTAACAGAAGTTGAAACATGTTGTTTCACTTCTAAGAGTTTACAAAGCGGGAAAAAGATTGCTTTATGTCAAAAGGAATAAAGCGATCTCCTTGGGAATAACTTCTAAAAGTTGGTATAGAAGTACAACAACTTTCCTCAAAGGACAGTACCTAGTACAAGAAAGCAAACATGCATTAAATGGTAGTTCAACCACCCATTTAATGCTTGCCACATAGTCTAAGGTTTAAACTTGTAAACCCTAAGTCCTTTGCCTATAAAAGGAAAGGAATCCCCAGAGTAAATTGTCATCTCTTCCGAATTAATGTATACATCGTGGAAGATTCATTTATCTCTCAACAAACTGAACGGTGCCTAAAAAAAGTGAAAGCTTAAAAGTTTCAGTTAGTCATAAGTAGTTTTGTTTTCTTACTCTTTTAACTTTGGTTAGAGTTTAAGTTCGAAAGAGATAACACCCTAATTGTCATTCAACCACCTTGTTATTCCGCAAGCAAGGTGTGTCATAGATTCTTTATTTGATTCTAATAAGAACATATACGTTGAAAAGTACTTATGTGTCGATTTTTAAACTGTTCTTTTATATTATACATATATATAGGTTTAAAACTCACTTCGTTGTCATGGAATCTGATTAGTTTAAATTGATAAATCATATATCAGATTCCAAAGGACCAACAACACCCTATCCCGCTCCAGTGTCGGGTGTTGCTAACGTTATGGCTGAGAGTGCATGACTTCGTAATCTGCTTCGTGAGTTACATTCTCCTTTATCGACTGCCACCTTTGTCTACTGTGATAACGTTAGTGCCATTTATATATCTGCCAACCTTGTTCAAACATCAACGGACGAAACACATTGAGATCGATATTCATTTCGTCTGTGATATTGTTACCACTAGTTAGGTTAGAGTTCTATTGTTACCACTAGTCACGAAAGTAAAAAAAAGACAATTTTACCCTTTGACAATTAATTAATGTTTTCTTTTTATGTTTGTAAATACCAATGTAAACTAAGGGTAATATGATGAAGTTAAACAAATTCAACTATTATTTTAATGTTTTCTTTTATGTTTGACAATTAATGTTTTCATTGCGAATAACAAGGTGTTGAAGGACAATTAGGGTGTTATCTCTTTCGAACTTAAACTCTAACCAAAGTTAAAAGAGTAAGAAAACAAACTACTTATGACTAAACTGAAACTTTAGCTTCAATAGCACCGTTCAGTTTGTTTGAGAGATAAATGAACTCTTCAACGTGTATCACATTAATCGGAAGAGATGACATTTACTCTGGGAATTCCTTTCCTTTTATAGGCAAAGGGATTAGGGTTTACAAGTTTTAACCTAGACTATGTGGCAAGCATTAAATGGGTGGTTAAACTACCATTTAATGCACATTTGCTTTCTAGTACTAGGTACTGTCCTTTGAGGAAAGTTGTTGTACTTCTATACCAACTTTTAGAAGTTATTCCCAAGGAGATTGCTTTATTCCTTTTGACATAAAGCAATCTTTTTCCCGCTTTGTAAACTCTCTAGAAGTGAAACAACATGTTTCAACTTCTGTTAAGGAGATCGACAACGTTCAGCTTGGAATTGTCAACCAAGTTGAACCGAAGCTCTTACCAAAAGCCTTCTTCAGTTTCTGTACCGCTGCATAAACTGAAGTGAAGATACTTCCCAATCTTCTAAGGACCTGAAAAGCTGACGCTGAAGAAACTTCAGCGACTCAAACTGAAAGACTTCAGCTTGAGTAATACTTAGGGAATTTTATGTTTAAATCTACTGAAAGACTGAAGGGCTCAGGAACTGAACCCAACAATCTCCCCTTATTTGAATATACAAATAGCCTAAGTAAAAATCATGTGATGACAAAACAACTTCTTTCTTACACAACTGCTTATAGAATTGAACAACATAAACTGATAACCTTTCATTCTAACTTTCATTACAATACAAATTCAAAAGATAAAGTTATTATAAAAGATTACATTCTATTGCCTTAGCTGCTCAATGACTCTCATCTACTTGAGTGGGTTCAAGTTTCTCTTATCAATTTCAGCAAGCTTAAGAGAACTGAAAGGTCGTGGCATGATCCAACCTGGACCTTGGTAAGGTCGAAGAGTCTGTACAGTATATAACATGGGGTATTTGAGAAAATCTCTAAAGTCTTAAATGGTAACAAAATCCTGTCTGTGATATGAGTTAAACAAAATCATACATATGACAGGTTCATTAAGCACAGTACCAGCTGGATGATCTTCATATTAAACTGATGACTTGAGCCTTTTGTTAGCTCTGAAGAAGTCATGAATGTCATCAGCATGCTTTCTTTTCTTGTTTGCTAAATCATTCAGTCTATCCAAAGGATCCTGTTCACTTAGAGGTTTGTCCAAGTCGATTCCCAGTTCAGCTTCAGTTTTACAAAGATAGTCTATTCTTTCCTGTATTTGTTTATAGATGGATGTCCATCCTTTACCTTTTTTGTTAGGGCAGGCTTTAACAACTTCTCTCCATTCACCAAGATGTAAGTCACTGGCTTTGAACTCAGGAATGATTTCACTTGTATCATCTTCTCTATATACCTTCAAAGTAATTGGACCCTTTCTGGTCAAGATGTCACAGTTGGTGATTCTTGATTTTGCTCTTCTATTCACCATTTTGTATACTGTAACTTTCATTGTAGTACTTGTTCACCACTTCTGACTCAAAAGAGCAATCAACTCTTCTTTCTCATTTCACCTTCATGTCTAGGCAGCTTCAACTTTGCGTTCTTCCTCTATTCTTTCTTTTGTGCACTGTTACTTCTTTAGTTTTAATGGACATGTTTCACCACTTTCAGTGACAAAGTCAAACGTTTCCAGATTCTTTTTCTTAGAGATTCAACCAGGGACTAGGGCCACGCGTGTTGTTTTCCTCATCAGAATCACTTTTTGTACTCAACTTGCTTCAGCAGCTTTGAGAACATGCCTTTTGCCCTGTCTTCTTGATCATGCTCCCCCTCAGTGAGAGGAGCCTTTGTGGATAGTGGAGAGAAAAGTTCGCATTTGAGTTGTTGTGGTTGTGATGATAGGAGGAATGATGGTTGTAGCAGGTGGTGTTGTTGGTTTTGGTTGTTCAGGTTTTCTTTTTACTTCTTTTATCCTCTTATTTGACTATCGAGATGTTGCTTGGTTTGTGTCTCTCCCCTCAGCAGGCATTAGTGTCAGCTGCCTAGTGAAGGAACACGTGATCTCTACGTTTGATGAGCCAAGAATCTAAAACCTGAGCAAACTTGTTCAAAGCTTGTGACATTTAGCAAGAGGCTTGGAAGAGCATCCAAGATTTTTAGCTTAGCTTGAACTGATGCAACCTATGTTGGTAGAAAGAAATTCTGCTGGAAGTTCCCACTGAAGAGTCTTCATTCAGCGACTTGAGATGTAAGACTGGTGACATTTTATGTAAAGTCATCCAGCTTTGTAGGAATTTCTTTCAAATCTCCTCGTAGCTCAATCTCCAATTCATGAACTTGTTTCTTTAACCCTTTTACTTCTCCAGTTAGTTCATTATGTAACACCCCCAAATTGGGTCGCAACGGAATAAGGGTCCGGGGCGTGTTACTTCAATGATCAATAACACAAGATATATATAGAACGACCAAAAAGTCGTTTAAAACTGATACATTGGATTTAACAAAGTATTTGTTACATAAGCCCGAAGCTTCACTTGTTCACTTGTTCAAAATACAAAGATTTCTAGCCCATAACAGATATACAAAATGTAATGCGACAAAATCTTTAATGCATGATATCCAAATCAAAACCACCAATGTATCCCTTGCACCTCGTGCTTATTGACCTCCTGAAAAACATTGCTTTAAAACGTCAACAATAATGTTGGTGAATTTAGAGGTTTGATAAAGCGTATAATGTAAGACCACAAGATTTCCCAAGTGTATGATAATGCAACAGATGCAGACATCATATAAATGTAATTACGTTGCCCTAAGCTCATGACACTGAAGCTCGACATAAATGAATACCATATAAATGGCCTACATTGCCCGTGATGATGTTCTAACCCGCAAACAATCCTATGTTCGACATGGTATACGTTCGTTTGCCCAGTGATAGCTAATCACCCGAACGGATGTCATGCCCAAGTAGATCGATGCATTACATTCGCGCTCACAATCCATAATTGACATTCAGATAGTGACTCAAGAGGGTTAATGCACTTAGGCAACACTAATCATGATGTAAAACGTATCCACTTGTGTCCAAGTATAAAACAGGTGCATGTTTCTCACCCCCAAAAACTTATAAACAAATCATTACAAACGTGGGGCTATGAACTCACATTGTGTGAGCGAATATCGAGTATATCACAGAAAATACGTCACGGTAATGATCGAATGCAACCTAATCCAATATAGGTCGTATAAGTACTAATCACATTGGGTAACTACTACCATATATAATTCTATATAGCACCAATCACCTTCTAATCTTTTAGTGAAAGTCATATGGTATAAAGTAAAGATCTTTAAAAGATACCTTGAGTAAAATGACATAACTTTAAATCCGTTTCAAGTCCGTTTTTGCGTTTCTTATGTCACAGCTTTTCGTATGAAGACGAGTTATCACAAAATTTTAACATTTCATATTTTTAGTCCCTCTGAGAACAGTGATGTTTACTGTTCATACCCTTATAAACTTATTTTTATAACTTAATAAACGTAAAACTCGTAAATGCGTATTTTATTCCGGTTTATAGCTCCGTTTTTAGCGATTCTTTTGATACGTCTTTTGTTAGGAAAAGTTCTATCATATAATAATGTTTCAAAATGCTTATTACTGATGTGAAATATCTTTATAAAATAGTTTTATAAAAGTATTTTTATACATTTAAGTATATAATCTCGCGTAATTCATAACTCTTTCGTTATTGATCCAAAAATTATGATCGAATTGTTTTTGGGATCCTAAAAATAATGCCGATCTGTGGAAATATAGTAAACTTTTATATATTAGAAGTTATTTTAATACTGTTTTTATAAAATCACTTTTATATCGCGTTTAATTAACGTGTAACTCGTAAACTACGTATCTTTTTCGTTATTAATCCATTTTCGTGTTTTACGCTTATTGGAATCGTCATGAGACACTATTTATAAAAATATAAAAAGTATACCTTATTTTTCGAACCAAAACAGAAAGTTTGGAGGTTTGTGTTAAAAACATGTTTTAAACTTGATTTTGTACTTTTTAGCTTAACCATCTTGTAACAAATCCATTACACCACTCATTATCACATATATTACGAGTTCCTAGGTCCCCTAAGTCTATCATTGTCAAGAATGTCCAAGTTAAGGGCTATTGATAACCTTAGAATGAGTAATATGGTAGACCACAATATCTACCCGTTTTAGTATATAAAACCAAAGCTTACAAGCTTAGAAAACCCTAATTCCAATAGAAACCCTAATCTTGCAATACTTGCTTCAATACTTGTAAACTTTTAACCAACCCTTGCAAACAAATTAAGACATTTTAGATATGATGTATGAGTGCTTATATAGTCTTAGAAAATCAAGTTATGAATTTTGAGGGGGTGTTTGTTTGCCGTGGACTTATAAGAGCCAAGAGGGAGTATTTGTTTGATTTTCACCTTAAGGAAATGTATAGGTGTGTGTATTCCCCCTTTTTTTAGTAGTTGACTCTCTTATACTCTCTGACTTATCCAAGGAACACTTAGAGTAAAATGTGGAAGTCTTTGGTCAAGGTATTGAGAAAATAGGTAGATGTGCCCCAAATATTGAGAACAATCCCATGAAACCAAGAGAAATGTTTTTCTATGATATTTTTCTTGCAATCTTTGTGTCCAATTCCGGCATGTAGGCATATAAATATATATTTTTTGTGATTTTTTGGTATTGTATAAAAAATGGTATTTGTTTGAAGCGTAAAAATTTTGGTGGTTTTCGGGAATGCCTAAACGTATTTTATCGCGAAACGTAAACACTTTACGCAACCAATAAAAATAAAATAACAAAGTTAATAATTTATCTCAAAATAATACTTAAACTTGCTTGATGTAAACAGTAATTGTTATAGATCCCGTTTACATTGAACGATAATTTTTTTAGCTTACCGATTTTAACTTACAGTTTACGGGGGTATTTTTATAAAGCCAAACGCGTACAATACTAAAAATACATAGTGGATTTATTGAAGTTGTAAATGACCCTAAAACACGAGGTGTTATAGTCTCTCCCCGTTAAGTGAGCCTTGTCCTCAAGGCTTAAGAAGCGGCACTTGACGACGGTGCGGTCTTTGTGAAGAGATGTGGGTATTTCTTCCGGAGATGATCCTCGCATTCCCATGTAAACTCAGGACCTCGCTTAGTTCCATTCGAACTTGACTATGGGATCGCTCGCTTCAACCATTTAACTTCATGATCATATGATTCTCTACAGTTCCCTCGACAAACTGAAGCTTGGTCATCAAAATGAAGTCCATCCAATCGAACGACTAACTTCGTCCGTCATGAACACCTTTCGGTTGGATACATGAAAAGTATTGTGAACCCTGCTCAGCTCTTCTGGAAGCTCAAGCTTGTAAGCAAACTCTCCCAACCTTTTCTAACACCTTGAAAGGTCCAACATACCTAGGGTTTAACTTCCCCCGTTTGCCAAAACGTACGAGCCCTTTATTTTCCAAGGCGAAACTTTAAACATAACTTTATCCCCAACCTAAAATTCCATCGGTGTTACGCTTTAAATCTGCGTAACTCTTTTGTCGATAACGAGCAGCTTGCATTCTCTGCTTGATTTGAACGATCTTCTTAGTTGTTTCTTGCACTATTTCTGGACCAGTGAGTTGAACTTCTCCAACCTCGGCCCAACAAACGGGTGAACGACACTTTCGACCGTAAAGTGCTTCAAATGGGGCAGCTTTATGCTAGGGATAGCTATTGTTTATATGAAACTCGACTACGGACAATGGTAACGTCCAACCTTTCCAAATCGATTGCACAATACGCAACATATCCTCGAGAGTTTGAATAGTCCTATCGCTTTGCTCGTCTATTTGTGGATGGTACGCAGTACTCATATCCAGACTAGTACCCAAAGCATTCTGAAGTGACCCTCTAAAATTTATTGTGAACCTAGGTCACACAAAATAATCGAGAGAGGGATCCATGCCTCGTGACCACCTCCTTTGAGGTACATTCTCAAGTTTTACCATCGATCAGTCTCATCGCATCGGTACAAAGAGATTCGACTTTGTGTGTCTGTCAAACAATCACCAAATGGTGTCGTAACCTTGTGACGGACTTAGGAAGCTTCGGACCAATATCCTAGTGATGTTGTACCCATTTCCATTAGAGGTATAGCGGGTTTGACCTATAAATCCCTGATGTGACTTTGATGTTCGTCTTGACCTTGGCAGCAAGTCAAACATTTGCTAACATATGTGGCGATGTTTGCCTTCATATTAGGCCGACTATATAGCTTTTTCATGTCTTGGTACATCTTTTCAGAACCCGGATGGATAAAATACTTTGACTTGTGGGACTTGTGCATGATCACAGTCCTCAAATCACCATAGCATGGCAACCAACTCCCGCCATTTAGACATAGAGTTCCATCTGCGCGGGGTTCCAACTTTTCCGTCCTAAGCTTCTCTGGATCTTTAGAATTTTTCAAGTAACAAACTAGCCACCAACATCTCGTTCTTGATGTCTCTGGTTTTCGTGCTTCAGTTTGAGTCATCCAAAATTTTATTGGGAAGATCAAAACGTATAGTCAATGACCTAAGGCTCAAACCCATAATGGTGGCTCTCGTTCCTTCCTGCTCAAGGCGTCAGCGACAACATTTGCTTTCCTGGGTGATAACGAATCTCGCAATCGTAATCACTAAGCAATTCTAACCAACGATGTTGTCTAATATTCAGCTCCTTTTGAGTAAAATGTTTGTAGACTCTTGTGATCCATAACACCGTACACTTGGTTCCGTACACATATGTCTCCAGAGTTTCGAGAAACCACTACCGCGCAAGTTTTAAATCATGAGTCGTATAGTTCTTCTCATGATTTTTTTTTTGTTGCGTGCGATGCAGTAAGCGACACACTCTTATTGCATCAACACATGCGACACCAAGTACCCTTGATCGAAGCATCGCATATACGATAAATTTTCGCTTCCTTCAGGTAACGCATAGTAGTGCACTACACACTTCTGCTTAACAGTGTGGATACACGTTTCTTGTTGTCACCCCACTCAAACTTGACCTTCTTTGAGATGAGCTTGATCCCTTGGTTTGGCAATCTTTAAAATCCGTCGATGAACCTTCGATAATACCCAACAAACCTAAAATTGCGATCTTCGGTGTGACTTAAGATGCCCAATCTTTAATGGATTTGATCTTGGCAGGGTCCACGTGAATACCCTGGCTGTCAATCACGTGACTGAGGAACTGTACTTTCGGGGTCTAAAATTCACACTTGGAAATTTTGGCATACAACTCCTCTTTCTTAAGCAACGAAAGATTAACTTAAGGGATCTTCGTGTTCTTGCTTGTATCTTCGAAAATAGAAATAGCTTCAATAAAGACAATCACAAATGTTCTCAAGTAAGTTTGCACACCGATTCCAATAAGTCCAGGTATACGCAGTGCGTTTGTCCAACCAAAGCATAACTGGAAATCCATAATGCCTAACGAGTTCTGAAGGCGGTCTCGAAGGTCTTCTTCTAAACCCTCCAGTTGTGATAACCGAACTTAGTCGATCTTTTGAGTAGACACGCGACCCTTTGAAGCTGACAAAATAAATCATCATTCTTGGGAGCGGATAACGGTTCTTCACCGTCAGTTTATTCAATTCCCGGTAATCAATGCACATTCGAAACAATCCGTCCTTCTTCTTGACAAATAGGACCGGAGCTCCCCAGGGTGAGTAACTAGGTCTTATAAATCCCTTGTCAGATAGTTCTTTTCATTCTCGACACTCTTTTCAATTTCAAAAGGTGCCAATCGATAAGGTGCCCGAGCTACGGGTGCAGCACCAGGTATCAAATCGATTTGAAATTCCACCTGTCGAGTCGGAGGAAGACCTGGTAAGTCCTCAGGGAATACATCAGGAAAATCCCAGACGATTGGTACGCCCTCAAGTCGCTTCTTCTTTGACTTTCTTCTCCGGCTTTGATTTACGGTTGGCCAAAAGACTGGACAGCCCTTAGCATGTAATTCTTGTGTTGTTTGGTGTAACGAGATTATTGCAACAAGCCTCGTGTCCCTGGTTGCTTCCGTCACCGTGAACAATTAATGTTTCATTTCCCTAGGGGATACGAACGATCTTCTCGGCACAAACAATGATTGCTTAGTACTTTACCAACCAATCCATGCCAATTAATAGTCTCGAAACTACCAAGATTCTAACGCATTAAAGTCTATGTTTAAATGGGTTTTTTTTTTTTGGTTTAAGAGGTTTAATGTACAACCCCTAAGGATAGTGTTCAACCTAATTATTCTCCCGTCGCTATTCAACTTATAATATGGATCTAATGCATTTGGTGTATGATCAATTGGCAGCTAAATGCAGTGGATACAAAACATCTATCACACCTGTATCAAATAAGACAGAAGCCAATAGCGTCATGTAAAGAGAACGACCCTCACTGACGTTGAGTCTGGGTTTGTCCCCGCATGCCCTACCGCATACACCTGGCTGGAGCATGCCCATCGCCAACTTGTTACCACGTGTTGTGTTGTACGCGTTGGACATATCCCTCTTAAAATGTCCCTGAACTCCACACTCATAGCAAGTAGGCTTCTGACCCGACCCAGTGCCCTTCTGGTTGTTATCATTGTTGGCATTTGCCCGACGTCCTACAGATCCGAGCAAATGGCCAACTGTTGTTGCATTTGTCTGGCATTTAGAGCACATGGACCATCGTGGTGTAATTGCATTTGTGACATTAGCAGTTTAAGATCTCCCCTAGTGTGTCACCAACATTTTGTCCCTGCAGCAAAGCCCTGCTGGTGTTCGGCCTCTTGTTTTTGAGTGTTGTTTGTTGGTTCGGAGTGTTTCCTTGAGGGTCCCTCAAACTTCTTTACTCTCTGTTCTGCGGTCAGCAAAATGGCGGATTCTCTTATCCATCACTCCGATTGCCAATTTTAGTTCCTCTTGCATTGTCTTAGCTTGGATGCTACGACACTTCCGTGGATCATGTCCCGGCTAAGCCATCGACATATTCTTAATCTTGTCAGATTATTCAAGAAACATTCTACACACAGCAGTGCCAGTTTCCAATAACAATGGTTGTACCCTATTCACATCGACCATTTCAACTTTCAGATTCCCACAATCAACGTCGAGTTTCTAATCTCGTCCTTCGCATACTTGTCAGTCATTTTCTTCTTCATTCATCCGGTCCTTTGCATAAGCAATGTCATTACCAGCAATACCAAACGAGGGAGTTTCCACCACATTAGAGCAGTCCTAGTAAGAGATGTTGTGGGGTGTTGTGGGGGTGGGGGGGGGGGGGGGGGTTGTTGTCTATTATATAATGGTGGGTGGGGCAATGTGGAGACGTATGTGGGTTTCCAGAGATCAGTGCTTAATCCAACTACCAAGTTCCTTTTTCTCAATCCATTGAGATCAATCGACAAATACTTCTTGCCTTTGAATTTTTAGATTGACCTGTATGAATTCGTGGGTAACTGCACTCACGAGTCTCGCTCGTTTCGCTTAGCACCTTTTCACTGAATTGTGCTGTCGACGCCATTCATCTTGCATCCGTGCTGCCAAAGCCATAACCCTTGGTTAAGCATTGCTGAAGTTGGCATTAGTGACTGTGGTAGTTGGTGGGCGTTGTTTGCGGCCGGTGTTTTTTCTGGGTTTAACCTCGGGTCCTTCTTTTTTGGTGCCATTTTCTTCAAATCACAAGAAAACATAATACCCGTTAATTTGATAAAATCTAACCACGACATGACAGATACGGGGGGGGGGGCCCAATAATAAAAATGAGAATCACATCACACAGTAAATGCACTACTGAATTAAAATTAAACAATGTGTATCAAATCGACATTCATTTATTATAAATTCATTACAGACATGACATAAATACCATCATCCCCCCATCCCCGATATATATAATTGCGAAAACATACCTGATTGGTTCAGAATTCAAAATGAATCCAACGATTAGTAACAAGATAAAAGAATATATACAACCTAAAGCCATACTAGCCGGGAGTTACCCGTAATACTTAGTAGGCTGTACAAAATAACTAGCCATAACAGGATCTAGGAACTGCTACCAGCCTCCTCTGGTAGCTCTGGCTGTGCCGGACCATTAGCGGTCCCTGTTGTCTCTGTAACTCCGCCATCTAAGTCTGTAGTCTCTTCACTAGATTTAGTGGCTTAGTGAGTTGTACCTCCTCTTGTGGGCCTCGCCAGCATCCAGTAATCACCGTCTGTCTCCTACGGTCCGCTGACTATAACTCTCTAATCTCTGACTGCTGAGCTAACACTGTGGTACGTAGCGACATAACCTCTGCACGCGCAAGATCACTCGCATCCATAGATCGTCCCCAAGCCTCTCTAGACATCCTAGCCTCAGTCTTTAATGATCTAGAAGTAACGCCCATGTGCACCGCCTACCCTAAAACACCATGGTTGACCAACCACCAATAGTTTGTCGCCAGTCCTTTGCTGTAATCATCCACCGTATAAACCTCGTCTGTGTCTCGCCTAAACCCTAGTCTTAAACTAAGACACCTCTCTGCCACATCGGTAACTACTGGGTCCCCTGCATGCCACAACTATCCTTATCCCAAATCCCGGTTGATCCCGTATCCAACATCTCTCTCTAGATCATGCCTGGTCTCCCTATCCATGGTGGCAACAAAACCATAGTCTGCCCTAAGACCTCCAGCCGGTCTAGCAGCAGCAGCAGACGAGCTCTCTCTGATCTCGTATCTAGGACCAAGAGCGATACCTAACCTCTTTCAAGGTGGTAAGGTAACCTCGGGTCTGTCCTCTCTACGGTCAGTAAAGAGTAAATGCAAAGGTGGTGTCCCTGATGATGGTGCTATGGTTCCGATTGATGGGATGAGTGTTGATGGGTGTAATGGTAGTGGAATGGGAAGTAATGCGCCTCGCTCTAGCCGGATCATAGCAGCTCGATGGCCTAATGAACGAATAGGACTAGCAGGTGGTGATGGAGATAACACAGGTACTGGTGATGATACTGGTAGGGGTGAGGGAAATATGAGGTATGGTGGTGATACGGATAGTGTATAGTATCGGGGTAGTGGCGGAGAAGGATCTGGGAAGTGTGATGACCATGGAAAGTGTGTATGATGTGGGATAGATATGCGAGAAAGTCTGGCAACCTCTGCTTTCAAACCAAACTGTGTAGACTGGACTAGAATAGAAATCCTAGCTGTAACGCGATATGCAGGGTGTGGTGGTGTGGCCGCAGACTCGTCAGTCTCGAACGGCTCTATCTCCTCCGCAGATGGGGCCTGATTGGCAGCTGGTAAAGCAACAACTGTAGAGTCGACAAGAGCTGGGTGCTCCTCCTCATCCTTGTCATCAGCCTCAATATCAACCTCCTCATCCTTAACATCATCAGATGGCCCATCCTCGTCATCGCCGTCATCTCCTCCGTCAGCAGGATAATCAGCAGGATCCTCCTTAGGGTCCTTGTTGTCATCCTCCTCCGGATCCTCCTTAGGATCGGACTCCGGAACATAATTTGGTAACTGAGCAGTGGGTAAGGCAGCAGTAGGCAGTGGCTGCTCCTCTGTCGGAAACACCTCGTCCTCCTGCGGCATATACTCGGGATATACCGGCTTTGGGACAAAGTCTTGTAGGGGTGGTGACTGTGGCTCCTCGGGGCCAGGTATGTAGCTCCTGGATGGCGGACCTGTAAGGCGACTGCACATAGGGACCATCTAGGCATCCAGGCATCCCTCTTACTTGGTCCAACAACGCCTATGAACCAATGTCTGATAAGCCCTCAAAGGACTGGATATCTCCGTGTTGTACCATGGATTCATCTTGAATACGACATGACTGGTACTGAAAATCCAAAAAATACTTATATTAGTATTTAATAAAACTCTATATAATATACATGTATATCATAACATGTATATCCAATCAAGATGCATCTAGTCCAACCAACCTAGTGTAGGTATTATGTCCCTGAAAATCCCTTTGTATGAATGCAAGTTTGAAAATGATTATATCTAGCAAAAACATTTGACCTGTTCTCTATAACCGTAGCTCTTGATACCAATCTTAACACCTCAAAATTTGGTCGCAGCGGAATAAGGTCCGGGCGGTTACTTCAATGAATTAAGAACACAAGATAAATATAAGAACGACCAAAAAGTCTTATAACCGATACATTGGATTTAACAAGTATTTGTACTAACCCGGAGCGTCACATGTTCAAAATACAAAGATTTCTAGCCCATGACAGATATACAAAACGTAATCAAAATGTAATGCGACAAAATCTTTAATGCATGATATCCAAATCAAAACCACCAATGTATCCCTTCACCCTCGTACTTATTGACCTCTTGAAAAATATTGCTTTAAAACGTCAACAATAATGTGGGTGAAATTCATTGGGTTGATAAAGCTATAATGTAGGGACCACAAAATTTCCCAAGTGATGATTATGGCAACAGATGCAGACATCATATAAATGTAATTACGTTGCCCTAAGCTCATGACACTGAAGCTCGACATAAATGAATACCATATAAATGCCGACCATTGCCCGTATGATGTCTAACCCCAACACCTAGGTTCGACGGCACAGTGAGCATGACTTACCCGAACGGGGATGTCAATCCCAAATAGATCTATTTATAACATCCGCACTCACAACAGTAATTGACAGTTCATGATAATGAGCTTGGAGGGTTATCGCTACTTAGGCAAACACGTAATCGTAATGTGAAATGTCCACTTGTGTCCAATTGTAAAACATGCATATGTTTCTCACCCCAAAACTTGTAAATCATTAAAATGTAAAACGTGGGCCTATGAACTCACTTTGTGTGTATGATAACAATTATATCACAGAAAATGTGTCAGATAAACGCCGAATGCAACCTAATCTAATATAGGCCGTATAAGTACTAAGAACTTGTAAAATTGTATATAGATACATCACCATCTAATTGCGTTTGTGAAATTGTATTTATAAAGTTAAAACGTTTATAAATATTTCCTTAGTAAAAACGACGTAACTTTATCGTTTTAAGCCCGTTTCTTACGTTTCTTATGTCCACGCTTTCGTATTAAGACGAGTTATCAAAATATTACATTTTCATATTTTTAGTCCCCTGATGAACAGTGGTTTTTACTGTTCATGACAGTTTATAAATTTATTTTTATAGATTTAGTTATCGTAAAACCCGTAAATGTCGTATCTTATTCGTTTTAACTCCGTTTTTAGTGATTCTTTCGAGCACGTCTTCGTAATTACAAATTCTATCAAAATATAACATTTTTCAAAAATATGTATCTGTTATGAATAGTGATTTTTACTGTTCATAGTTTATAAAATTATTTTTATAAACTTTAATTACCGTAAACTTGCGAAATTCATAACTCCTTCGTTATTGATCAAAAAATTATGATTCTTAATGTTTTGGAATCCTAAAAATATGTGTGATCTGAGAAAAATAACCAACCTTATATATCAGTAGTATTTTGTAACTTGTTTTTATAAAATTTCTTTTATAAACCCGTTTATTATCGTATAACTTGTAAATTACGTATCTCCTTCGTTATCAATCGGTTTTTCGAGTTTCTTATCTTTTTGGAATCCTCATGGGATGTATTATTTTATAAAATATAAAATATATACCTTTATTTTCGAACTAAAACAGAAAGTTTTGAAGTTTGTGATAAAAACATGTTTTAAACTTGATTTTGCACTTTTAAGCTTAACCACCTTGTTACAAGTCCATTACAATACTTATTATCACATGTATTACATCATTAGGGTCTCTAGTCTATGATTAGTCCATGTATTATCCAAAAATCACAATATCCAAATGTGTACACACTTATTTATTCATGTACTTTCATAAGTATGTTTTTAGATAACTAGTATATGTATACTTTTTATACACAATCCACACATGTACAATACTTATATTCCCATTATAACATGATATCAACATTCAAATGACATATATAAAAGTTTACCAAATCATAAACAAGTGTAAAAATCCATATTTCATGTAGATAAGTTTCCTAGATAGTGATTAACTATACAAACATTATATATGCATAAAATCATGAAAATAAAGAGATTAAGAGTTTTAGGTAACCTTAATATGAAGTGAGATGATGAACAAAGTGATCTAAACCCTTGTTTAGAAACCAAATCCTAGCTTACAACACCAAGAAAACCCTAGTTTCAAGTAAACCCTAATCTTGAACCTTTCTTGTTTAACACTTGTAATCCTTAAACCAAACCTTCAAATCATCTTAGGTTATCTTAAATATCATGTAGGAATGTGTGTAAATGTTGCAAATAAAATTTTGTATGGATTTGGTGTGTGTTTTATTTGAGCTGTGGGTTAGAGAGACCAAACAAGAGAGATGTGTGAAATTTTTACTAAGGAAATGATATGTATGTTTTACTTACACTTTCTGCTTGCATTATATACAAATAGGACTAGTCAAAGACATATTGAGGGTCTTATGGAAGTCTTGGTCAAGTTCACTATTAAGGCTAGTAAGAAAAATAGGTCTTGGTTCCTAAAACATGAGGTCATCCTATGAAATCAAGGAAATGTGTTTTCAAACTAGATTTTTTTTGTGTTTTCTCTCTTGAATCCGGCCATAGGTATATATGTGATGATATATTTTGTAAGTTTTGAGTATTGGGTATAAGTGTGGGTATTTGTTGAAGCGTAGAAAAGTTTTGGTTGTTCCGGGAATGCCTAAACGTATTTTATCGCGAAACGTAAACACTTTACGCAACCAATAAAAATAAAATGAACAAAGTTAATAATTATCCTCAAAATAATTACTTAACACTTGCTTGATGTAAACATTTAATTGTTTGATGCCCATTTACATTGAACGATAATTTTTAGCTTACGCGATTTAACTTAACACTTTAAAATTAAAAGCAAACGCGTACAATAATAAAAATACATAATGAATTTATTAACGTCGTAAATGACCTTAAAACACGGGGTGTTACAGTCTCCCCTCGTTAAATGAGCCTTGTCCTCAAGGCTTAAGATGCGGCACTTGACGACGGTGCAGTTTTTGCGAAGAGATGTGGATATTTCTTTCGGAATTGGTCCTCGCGTTCCCATGTAAACTCAGGGCCTCGCCTAGAGTTCCATCGAACCTTAATTATTGGAATGCGGCTTTGCTTTAACCGTTTAACTTCACGATCCATGATTTCTTCTGGTTCCTCGACGAATTGAAGCTTGTCATCAAAATGAAGTCCATCCAACGGAACGGCTAATGGTTCGTCGGCATAGCACTTTTTCAAGTTGGATACATGAAACGTATTATGAACCCTGCTCAGCTCTTCAGGAAGCTCAAGCTTATATGCAATAGATCCAACCTTTTCCAACACCTTGAACGGTCCAACGTACCTAGGGTTCAACTTCCCCCGTTTGCCAAAACGTACGACCCCTTTCCAAGGCGAAACTTTAAGCATAACTTTATCACCAACTTAGAAGTCCATCGGCTTACGCTTTAGATCGACGTAACTCTTTTGCCTATCATGGGCGACTTGCATCCTTTGCTTGATCTGGATGATCTTCTCTGTTGTTTCTTGAACTATTTCCGAACTAGTGAGTTGCACTTGTCCAACCGCGGCCCAACACACAGGTGAACGACACTTTCGACCATAAAGTGCTTCAAATGGTGCAGCCTTGATGCTAGTGTGATAGCTGTTGTTATATGAAAACTCGACCAACGGCAAATGGTTAACCCAATCCTTTCCGGAGTCGATCGCACAAGCACGCAGCATATCCTCAAGAGTTTGAATTGTTCTCTCACTTTGCTCGTTAGTTTGTGGATGGTACGTAATACTCATATCCAAGTTAGTACCTAAAGCCTTCTGAAGTGACCTCTAAAAATTCGATGCGAACCTCGGGTCGCGATCACAAATAATTGAGACAGGGATTCCATGCCTCGTGACCACTTCCTTTAGGTACATTCTTGCCAGTTTCTCCATAGGATTAGTTTCCCTCATGGGTACGAAGATTGCAGACTTAGTGAGTCGGTCAACAATCACCCAAATGGTGTCGTAGCCTTGTGATGACTTAGGAAGCTTCGTGACAAAATCCATCGTGATATTATCCCACTTCCATTGAGGTATCTCGGGTTGTACCAACAAACCTGATAGCCTTTGATGTTCAGCCTTGACCTTAGCACAGGTCAGACATTTGCTAACATAGGTGGCGATGTCGGCCTTCATATTGGGCTACCAATATAGCTTTTTCATGTCTTGATACATTTTGTCTGAACCCGGATGGATAGAGTATTTTGACTTGTGGGACTCATGCATGATCACGATCCTTAAATCACCGTAACATGGCAACCAACTCCTGCCGTTGAAGCATAGAGTTCCATCCGCGCATGGTTCCAACTTTTCCGTTCTAAGTTTCTTCGGATCTTTAGAATTTTCAACCAGCATGCCTCCAACATCTTCGTTATTGATGTTCTCCAGTTTCCGTGCTTCAGTATGAGCATTCAAGATTTGCTTAGGAAGATCCAAGCCAATAGTCATGACTAAGGCTCGAATTCTTAACGGTTTACTTCGTTCTTTCCTGCTCAAAGCATCGGCAACAACATTTGCCTTTCCCAGGTGATAACGAATTTCACAGTCGTAATTACTGAGCAACTCTAACCAATGACGTTGCCTCATGTTCAACTCTTTCTGATTAAGAATGTGTTGCAAACTCTTATGATCAGTGAACACCGTACACTTGGTTCCATACAGATAGTGCCTCCAAATCTTGAGAGCGAACACTACTGCTCCAAGTTCCAAATCATGAGTCGTATAGTTCTTCTCATGAATTTTTAGTTGGCGTGATGCATAAGCAATCACCTTCTCTCTCTGCATCAACACAGCGCCTAAACCTTTGATGAAAGCATCGCAGTATACGATGAAATCATCGCTTCCTTCAGGTAAAGCCAGAATTGGTGCACTACACAACTTCTGCTTCAACAGGTAAAACGCTGCTTCTTGTTTGTCGCCCTAAACAAACTTAACCTTCTTCTGAGTAAGCTTGGTCATTGGTTTGGCGATCTTTGAAAATCCTTCAATGAATCTTCGATAATACCCAGCAAGACCAAAAAATTGACGAATCTCCGTCGGTGACTTAGGAGATACCCAATCTTTAATGGACTCGATCTTGGCGAGATCTACGTGAATGCCTTTACTATCAATCATGTGACCGAGAAATTGTACCTTGGGAATCCAAAATTCACATTTAGAAAACTTAGCGTACAACTCCTCTTTCTTAAGCAATTCTAGAATTGCCTTAAGATGTTCTTCATGTTCCTTCTTGTTATTTGAGTAGATAAGGATATCGTCAATAAAGACGATCACAAACTTATCCAAATATGGTTTGCACATGCGGTTCATGTGATCCATGAATATCGCCAGTGCGTTCGTCAAACCAAATGGCATAACTTGGAACTCATAATGACCATACCGAATTCTGAATGCCGTTTTCGGAATATCTTCTTCCCATACTTGAAGCTGGTGATAACCTGATCGCAAGTCTATCTTAGAATAAACATTGGATCCTTGTAGTTGATGAAATAAATTGTCGATCCTTGGGAGTGGATAACGATTCTTCACCGTCAGCTTGTTTAATTCCCGATAGTCGATGCACATTCAAAATGATCC
>BQNB010009732.1:0-83938 GCA_026074375.1 Tanacetum coccineum
TCTTGAAGTGTTGGAGTCTTGAAACTTCAAGGCGGTTGTTCAACATGAAATCTTGCTCAAAACCAACATGGAGAATTTACCGAGAAAATATCAAGGGAGTTTCTCATTCTAATTCTTTTTAATTCTCGTATTTAATATTTTATCTATACAACGAGGACGTTGTATAATTCAAGTGAGAGGATGGAATTAGAATGTTTACTTGTCCTATTTTTCACACTGAAATGCTTAAATTATGTTCAAATTTAAAAAAATTTCAAGCATACATTTGTGAAATTACTTGATACATAACCTGCACACAATAACCCTTGTTAGATATAGTTCCTTGAACCAGATCTCCATAGCCAAGAATTGGTGCAATTTGATCATTTCCAAACTTCACCGTTCCCAGAAATTTCTCCACAAAATTAGTTAGAAGTTTGAGATTTCCGGTCATGTGCTTTGAGCACCCAGAGTCGACGATGAATAGAATGATCTCTACGAGCTGCAAAAGAATTAGAAGACAATGGAGTATTGGACACAGTGGAACACCTAGGAGTCTTATGTTCCAAAATATTAGCAGTTCTAGATGCATTTCCTAGAGGCATACTAACGTTTGGGTTAACATTTCCTTTTTGAGACTTAGGTTTCCAATTATATCCGGGTGGAGTATACTTAGGATACCACCAACTGCATGTCTTACTAACTTGCTCATATAACTTCCTAGTTATGTTTCTAGATTTCTTGACAGTGGAGTCTGTTGCAACGGTTTTCTTACTGGATGTTGCAACAGATTGGTTCACATTATGCTTGGGTTCTCTAGTACTAATAGGCACAACCATTGGTTGTCTAGTCCTAGAATTCACGCCATTGATATAATGTAGAACACACAAATCATGATTGTCATTCAGCACACATTTTCCACAAGTAACACAGACAAAGTTAACATTCGAGGTCTTAGCATTCAAACTGTCATTACACGCAGTTACAGACGTTTTATTATTAGAAAACTTAAAATTCCTACGGTGGTCTTCTACTTCTTGCTTCTTCCCTTGACTATTGTTAGACATGACTCTATCTTCCAGTTGATTGCTCTTAAGCTGTGGTCTGCTAACACTAGTAGTAAGACACGCGTTTGTTAGTTTTCCTAATGTCTTGAGGCAACCGAGGTGTTCTAGTTTGATTAGGCTTTGTGTGCACTTTATACATTCCTGGTGCAATCACATTTGTGTTCTTGAAAATTGGCAACACATTCTGAGGCAAAATCTGTGCAGTGACTGGTTTTGAAAAATCATGGGACACATTTTGTGTGGTAACTGACTTTGACTTTGAAAAATCTTTCTTTGCAAGAGAATCTGAAAAAATAGCTGGTTTACCTAAAATTGATTGTCTTTGACTTTTAAAAGCATTCGGTTGTCGAATAACCGATGATTTTTCAAACTTAGTTTCCACAGATTTTCCTTTCATTTTTTCAATGAGTTTCTTCAACTCACTTATTGCAATTCCTTTGTCTTGTAATTGAACTTTCAAGTCTTGAATTTTAAAATATTGTTCACGTTCTTTCAAAAATCCTTTTGACTGATTTTCTTTAAAAGCTTTGTCTTTTTTTATCTGTTCCTGACATTGTTGTAAAGCAATTTCAAGATTAATCGCATGTTTTTGAAGTGCTTCAAAACTCTTTGACGTTGTATTATACTTTTGAAAGCTCTTTTTTCAAGACGTTCACAATTTGAAAACTTTGTCCAAATAATCACATTGTAAATCAGTGAATTCATCGATAGTAGTATATACACCAAGTATAGCATTCATGTGATTAACATAATAATATTCCTTGGAAAGTCGGTCGATTTCATTCAAAAATTATGTTTTTTGAGTTTCCAGTTAAGATTTGAGAGAGTCTACTTCATGTTCAAAAGAATTAAAGCATCTTAAATCAGCAACCATTTCCTCTTTCAAACACAAGTGAAATTTTTCTAAATCAGCATTGATTCTTCGAATTTGGGGATAAAAATTTCCTTCGATTGTATCTTGAATGAATGGATCTATGTGACCAAAATATGTTCTTTTAGCGATTGTTTATTTGCAACGTTCCACTCCATCAAAAATCGTGTCGACACTTCTTTTAATTTTGAAAAGTTCTTTAGAGCTTTTACATTTTTCGTTCCACTCCATCAAAAAATCGTTGCCAACACACTTTTTTTATCTTGAAAAGTTCTTTAGAGCCTTTGCCACTTTTTTCTCCAAGGAATGGATTCATCTATTTTTTTCTCTAACAAGTTGGGTGTTTAGCGAGAAAAGACTCTTTGGAATATATTCATTGATTAGTAGAGATGATGACGCATCGTTGTCATTTTTGGGAAAATTGTGTTGCTAGCGAACAGACTTTTCCCGTTTGTGGACAACGATACCAAATCATAGAGAATTATTCCAATTGTGCATAATCAAACTGGTCTGATTAGATTCGCTAATTTTGATCGACGTTCTTTGTTCATGAGTATCGTTTCGTAAGATTCAGGGGCTTACAAACGTAACGCAGATTATCATTGTAGCATCCTATTATCATACCGTATCGAGGATTCGCACTCTGTGAGGCTTTCTTGAGGAACTCAGGTTTTGAAAAACTAGGTTGCTTACAATTACGATTAAGCATATTCATTGTTTGACTGATTGACCATGGTTTTGTAAACAATACATTTCCAAAACTTGACTTTGTTTCTAAAGCAATGACTTTATCAAGTTCCTTGTCCTTCTACGAGTTCTTGTAAAGCTTAATCTGTGAATCTTTTGCTTGTGACATTATGGAGATGGTTTCTTGATGTGCACAAAGCTTCCTTTTCAGATCCGGAAATCGTTTGTTTAATATCATTTATTTCGTTGAGTATATGATTAGATGATTTTGCAAAATCGATTTTGTTATGACAGTTAAAATCCCCTTAGCTTTTGCACACCAATTTCCACCTTTGACGCATAATTTCACATCTAGACTTATCAAGTTCCGATTGGAAGGAAACTTCTTAATGTCGGTTTAAACATTAATGATTAGGTCTTTACAGTTCATTGTTTGCTTCTTTGAAATGGTTATTTGATGATTCTAAACTTTTATTTTTAGTTTTGAAATCTTCAATTTCACCTTTTCAATTTTGTCAAGTAACTCCTTGATTTGAAGGGGGACCTGGGGGGGGATTCCAAACATACTTTATTTCGGTTTTGCTTGTCTTCATTTTCACATTTTAGTTTCTGAATTAAAGAAGCACGCAAATCTAGTTCTTGATCAAGACCATCAGGTTCTATCCTGGTCATCCTGAGAAAGTCTCTATCATACATTATTTACTCGAAGAATCAATAGGGATAGTGGTTTTGTCACCTTTGTTCCGTCAGATATATGTCATTACAGATTTCAGGTGCTCAGGATGTTCATTTTCCCTTGGCAAAACATTATTGGCTGTCATTATTGTTTTGTACCTTATGCATTGGCTCATCATCAAAAAGCTTGGTCCAGCAAGTGTCAAACTGTGTCTTGGACGTAACCTCATTGAAGTTGTGCCCTATGTAACACATAATGTGCTTCCAATTCCCATGGTCGTGCAGATCATATCAGTATCCATCCTTCAATCAGATTGTTCTGCACATTAATGAAACCCCTGCTTCCTCTTGTTTACACAATAACATCTTTTCCTTGTGATAAGCTGCATCCTTTACTCGTTTCGGTTTCTGACATTCCCTTGAAACATGCCCATATTACCTTTGGCAGTTAGTTAACAACTGAATCCCAGGACTTTTGCACGACCGGAAGTACCTACATTTCCCTAGTCCCATCAACATAATTGCCCTCTGTTTATCTTTACCCAGTTCCTCTGTTGTTCTTGGTGAATTATCTTGAGTAGTTCGACTGTGGTGTTTGATGAAGTTCGAAGGCTTGTTGTTGTGGTTTTTAGGTTTGTAGCAGATATTCCTTGATACGAGGAGCAGGAAAATTAAAAGCCATTGAGTTTGTCAATCTCCTTTTCATTTGACATTTTCCTTCATCTTCAGTAACCGTAGCAGGTTCTGGATCATAAAGTAGAGCAGAAGATGTAACAATTGCTTTTCCTCTGTTTCTGGTAGACTGTTGCGTTCTGGTGGAGGAATATTGAGTGTTTTGAGTAGGATGGTTTGGAGGATGGTAAACTGGTTGTTGTTGAGCAACAAGTGCAAGTGGATTAGCAGTATGTGCTAGTCTTTCAGTTCGCTTCTCCGTTTGACTTCATTTTGGGTTGCTTTCAGAATGTCATAAAGCTTGTGAAAAGGGAGACAGTCTTCAGCTCTTGACTCTGCTTAACGAGTGTCACAACCTTTGCCATCTGGTTTTTAGTATGAATAGTAGAACTGGAACATTGCATGTATGATTAGTACATTACACTGATTTCGGGACAAGGCTCATTGATCTTCTTGTAAAAACCGTGTGTAATTACGATTCAAGTGATTCACCATCTACCGTGATGTGAATTTTCCAAAACTCCCAATATAAATTAGGTTTTTCAAGATCTTGAACATTAATGGATTTCACTTGTTTCAACCTTTCCAATGGCTTTTCCACATTTCTCATGCATTCGGACAAGCATCAACTGTGGAGTAAGATATCGTTATCTTCCCTGTCAGATTGACTCTGAACGGTTCTGCATTCAGATTTCATTTGATCTTGTATGTCTTGTGAACATTCTTATAGTTCTCCATATACCTCATCTTGGTTGTTTCAGATCTTCCTTCAGCTAACTGGAACTGTTTTTCTCAGCCCTTGATATATGTATGGAAGGTTTTGGAAGACTATAGTGGATGAGTTCTCGGTTAAGTTTGGTGTTCAAATGTATTATTGATCGTCTTCATTTTTATGCCTGAGATTTTCAGTTTTGGTGGAAAAGTGCGGCGGTTTTAGGGAAAGTGCGCCGCACTTTTTGTCTTTTCAACAGGTACCATTTTTGCAAAGTTGTATATAACTGAATTCTCTTTCTGTGGCTGCTTGAATCAACTAAAACAAAGTTCGTATAACCGAGTTATGGCCAAAACAGTAGACAGGTGTCGGGAGATCATGAACTTTAGTTATTTCTTTGTCTAAGCTTCAATTCTTCGTGTTTTCTTCCGTTTTTTTCCACGACACATATCATGAACCTATAATAGCAAATATAGTTGATTAAGTACCAAAAGTTCACTAGAAATGATCAAAAATATATAAATAATGCCACCGAAAACATGTATAATTAAGGCGTTATCAAATCCCTCCACACTTAGCTATTGCTTGCCCTCAAGCAATTAAAGCGAGAAAACAAGATCATTTATCGTGACGTGGAGAAAAAAAATCGTCTTTAGCTTACAAGTGGTCAGTTTTATAACTTTTAGGCATTAGACATATAATAGGCACCTCACTTAGGGAAAGTGCTTTTGTTTTTGAATTCACCCGAGTAACTCAGATTGGGTTTTATATTGTGAGGCACTCAATTGCATAGACTTCTAATCTATGTCGCTACCATATGCTTGTTACTAGACATATTAAACATGCCGTTACGGTTTTCCGTAAGCACCTAGACAGAAATCTTTAAAGAGGCAAAACGTGATAATGATAAGAGGTGAGGCAGCATAAATTGATTCCATGTGCGAAAAACTTCTTTGCCTCTCTACTTTAAAACTTTTATTTCTTCCTATTTCTTTTTCTCTTTTTTGTTCTTTTTTTTATTCGAGATACTCGATAACTAAGGCTAGCACAAAGAAGTTCTTCTTCATCGAGCACATATTACTTTTCTCTTGGGTTATTTGGGGATCTCATCTCTAAAAGCGAGTGTGTTGAAGATACATGACTTGCATAAGGAATTTTTTTCTCCTCTTATCATATGACTTGTCTATAAATTAACCTCATTGCGGTCTAGTATGGATGATCATGCACATAGTTCTGAAGCTACTAATATTACCGGTTCACTCATAATTTTCAACAAATATCATGCTCTATAAAAATTGTCAAACTATCAAATACACTAGCCGCCAAACGATGTGGTGACACTTATGACTGCATTCACACCCCTAACTCCGAACAATGCTAAAAGGTACAATTATCTTAGTTCAAAAGGTGGGTTACCCGAATTCCTTAAGTTCTAAATTCCTTACTATTTTAATGTGGGTTGTTTTTGTGCTAGTGATAGTGGTCAATCCGGTTGGATTTGCCTTACTAAGCGTATGCATTTTTTAAGTTTTTAGAAAAGCAATATATTAAATTTTTAAATTTTCTAGAAAATATCTGATGAAAGTTTGAAAATTTCTGCAGGGCAAACATGGAGGGACATGATTAATTTTTCCTATGTGTACTCTCACACTTAAGTTTAAACATTTCCCTCACTGTGAGAACTGATCCAATACTAGAAATAAAGGAAATATTAAGGGGAAACGGTTAGTTCTCGGGGTTTCTTAAGTTCTTGGTTGAATTCTGAAAGATATGGCGCAAAACGGATCACCTTAACATTATGTATTCTACACATGTTAATATACTCCTCCAATTATATAAGTCTCAAGTGTTTAACATCGCAACCACCAATCAAGTCCACTATTTTTATTTAATCTGGCAAAATAAACACAACTACAAAAACTGTAAAATACAAAAGCGCACTTTCGTAGGCAACACAATTGTATTTAGCGTATGCAACAAGCCTTTAAACCCCTTGGTTTGTCCCAAGTGGAGAGTTTTTAGTCTCGTGAGGGTTTCAGTGAACACACCACCAAAGTTCGTTATAATTTCTTTTTGGGTACAGAAACGTAAAGTAAGAAAATAACGGGGCCTTGCACATTCAAAAACTTATAGATTGCAAATCGTATTGTTATTATATATATATATATATATATATATATATATATATTATTTTATATATCGATGATATATATCATAGAGGAGAGCGAGGGGACAGGGCAGGACGAGAAGGACGAGAGCGGGGAATGGGAGGAGAGTAGGAGAGTTAGGATAAAATAAGAAGTTTCTTAAAATAGAAGGCTAAGAAATAAAGAAGTCACTATAAATGCATATTCGAGAAGCACCGACTTTAATTAGATGCATTCTATAATCTTTGATGCATTCTAAAACGCATTGTACATGTGTTGTATAGCTTTTAATTAGATGCATATATGTATATTAGATGCATTTATTTTTTTCTCTTGTTTTTTGTTCCTCTGCATGTGCCAAAATCATGAAAATCAATTTGCACCATCTACGCATCAAATTAACGTTCGAAACTCAAAATGGTGCATCTAAATGAATAAAAATGCATCTAATGCAAGTCGTTGCATCTCAAATGTGTGGTTTTTCGTCACTTCTCACCACTTCTATTACTAAGTGACTGTCTCACTGGATTCTCTACTCTCTTCTCTCTCTCTCTCTCTCTCTCTCTCTCTTTATATATATATATATATATATATATATATATATTCTTAAATATATAATATAATATATATATATATATATATATATATATATATATATATATAGGTTGAGGTTCAAGTGAATTAGTGCTTAAAGTAAGAAGTGTAAGAAGCCACTAGTAAGATGACAAGTGGATATTAATAGATTTTTATAAAATAAAATTAAGAAATGTATCAAAAGGCCAATTTTGGTATTTCACATATATTCCTACCTTTTAGCAAATTTAGGTTCTCTTTCACACAAAATGAAACCGTCATATGGTTGTTTTATCCCTCGAACATCCTTTCGGTCCTCCATAACCACCTTAATAAGAATCAGAACGTCGTTCCAGTTTTCATTTCCACCGTGTATATAGAATTAAAAGCTCATTATGCATCTCTATAGTGTTGGTTGCCATCTACAAACTCCTACACAATGTCACGAATGATCAATTATAATCATGTCATCATAACAACGTAGCTACACCTTCGTCACCCGTTGTAGCACTTGAAGTTCCGTGGTGTCTTCATACTATATTGCCTTTTATTTAATCTTTAAGTTTATGACTAATCTTTTAATGGAATCTGCGAGATGACCGCCATGTTTTTAGGCATATGATGTATCAATATTCTGCAACTGTAATAGTTAGTTATTTTTCACCAATTAAATCACTGTGTATTACTTTTTGTTCTCTTAGACAGCAATGTTTTTTTCATGTATAATTTACTACTGTATATTTACCTTTTAGAATTATCTTATATCAGAAAAAGTTTTATATGCTATGCAAAATCGGGAGTATATCTTTCATTATCCAAGGTAAGCGGTTGTGTATTTTATTTTTGTACTATTAAGATCGGATGAATTGAATAGGTTCATTTAATTTTAATTATCTAGCTGTTGTGTTGTAAGTACCAATATATATACCGATCTGTGTATATAGAAGTAAATTTTGAATGTATCACATGGACTTTTAAAGTGTATCTGTTGAGTGTAAGATATCATACAAACATGATTTTAATAGGAGCATTTAACTTAAGGTTTCTGTTATATCGTAAAATGTTAATGTTTAAAACCAAATAAGTGTTAGCAAAATTTAAATAAATAAAAATCATTAAAAGGATAACACAAAAGGAAGAACCGCTTGCAAAACGGGCGCGTGGTTCGTCTTCGAGTATAGTTGGCACATTAGCCATTAGTTTCAAGTTATCTACCAAAATGCCATTAGCTTCGTTTTAATCTTGTGACAATAATTTAGATACATCTGACGGTTTAGATAACTACCTATTCTTCCTACTTTAAGATTCCTATCCCACAATAAACCTCCCTCTATATATATATATATATTAGGTGTATTATTATTTACTATTACTACTACTATTTTTTGTTATACTCAACTTGATTTAAGGTATTTGGTATATACTTAGGGAATGGATATTCTTTTGTTTTGACCACATGATAGCCCTTTTTTGATGTCTTAATAGGTTTATCTTTTTTGGTTTCATTGTTATCGATAATAGGAGGTGGTGGATCTTTTAGAATTTTCGGAGCATAATTGGACTTTCTACTCCCAGTAAATACGGCATTCACGTGCTCGGCATGAGCTTGCGGAGGAGGAGGAGGGTTAGTCCTATCGGTTTTCTCTAAAGACATGTTTTGAGATTTCTCCCACTCATCCATTTTTCTTTCCATGTTTTTAATTTTGGTTTGACAATTCTTTTCGTTTTGTTTCATCTTTATAATCATGTCGTTAACATTGTTCTTGAAAAACATATTGTAACTCTTTGACCATCCAAGAATTTAGTGATCTCATTTTTAAGATATGTGTTTAGATTGAGGTTCTTTGTGACTGTTTGAGACTTTTTGTTAGGTAAAACACCAGTGGTTTTACCATCGTCTCTGGCAAAAAGTTTCCAATGAACAGTTCTCATGCTACGGATACATCTTTTGAAATCTTTGAGATCATTTTTCACATCATTGTTTAATTCTGTAAGTGATTCCTTGGAATCATTACGTTCATGATGGGGATTGGGAGAATGCGAATCATGAGTATTTTAGTCTTTATTACCTTCAGATTGATGTAATTGGTTTAATGATATTCACAATCGGTCGTGTCATTCGTTCATGTCGGTTTTTAGAAGCGTTGTTATTTCTATGGTCTATTAAATATTTGTCATGCATATCCTTCGTTTATTTCTTCTTTTAAGATTATAATTTAAGAACCCATAAGCCTTTAATTTTTCCATAAATCAAGGAAGTATCAGTATTTACTATCACTTCCAATCGGTGAAGGAAACAGATTTTCGATATGGATTTCATTTTTTAGATTTAATGGGCCAATCAAGTTTCGAAAAGGACTTTGTCCTCAAGAAATTGAAAAGCTTGATTCGGACTTTTGTAGAGGAAGATTCCTCCGGCAGTTTCATCCAAGATTCCTTGAGTGGGTTCGTCTATCTAGATACATGATGCAATATTGGAAATAATAGTTCCTTTGGATAGACCTGTGGCCATGCCATTTTAATAGGCATGCTCTTTTGTCGTAACCATGCTTCAGTTAGACTTTCACATACGTTTTGAGAGAAATTTCTGATTTCAAGTAAAAGACGGTTAAATAACGAAGGTGGAAAGAATCTGGGTCTTACTAACGTATTTTTCTATACTAGAAGTGCAATGATAAGAGATATATTTAAGATTTGTAACAATATCTTCGTGCGCGAAAATTAAGAGCAATGATTGAAATTTTAATCTTACTAGCGTACTTTTTATACTATAAGTGTAAAAATAAGAAGATATTGATGTTTAATAGATGATTAATTAAGTTTAGTAAACATATCTTCGTGCGTGAAAATATGAGCATGGTACTAGCGTATTTTTATACTAGATGTGCAAAAATAAGATATATTGATGTTTAATAGACGATTATTTAAGTTTTGTAAGAATATCTTCATGCGTGAAAATTATGAGCAAGGATTAAAGCTTTGATCTGAATAGCGTTTTTTTATACTAGAAGTGCAAAAATAGGAGATATTGATGTTTAATAAACGATTATTTGAGTTTTGTAAGAATATATCTTTACGCGTGCAAATTATCAGCAAAGACCTTTCTAACGCATATTCAGTCGTGAAGAAACATGTAATCTTATGATCAAACCAAGAACAAAAGTGAGATGTGGGTTGTGATGTTAGAGAGAGAATGGATGGAAAATGGATGAAGTTTATTAAGAAAGAAAATGAAATATGGAACAATCAACCCCTCTCCAAGGCTAGGAGAGGGCTTATATATGTCCTATAGGCCGGCCCATGGGCTATGATGGGCTTCCCATGGGTCTTGGGCCGGACTAGATTACTAATCTAATCATTACATAAACTACGAGCTAAGACTATTACAACTTGGAAGTGACCGACACTTTTTGTGTTTCCAACAATCTCCCCCTAAGGGAGGTCACTCCATTTTACAAAACTTTAAGCCTAGCATACAATGCTTTGTCTTTAGTCTTTAGCTCGTCCTTTTGACATTCTCCTGTGAGTATGTTGTAGTGATCATTGATTTCTGGATTGAGCTTGTTCCTTGAACTTGTATTTGACATTGTGATCTTGAGCATCTTGAGATCATCAACCAAGCACAATCTCTTCGCCATCTTGAAACTTTGCCATCTTGTGGATTTGTGATTTCTGAACCAACATGCTCATACCTTTCTTGAATGGTTGTCTTGAAAAACTTTAATGCTACGTCTTTCTTGAGATTCGTTAACTATAATACTTCGTCACTTCGAGAAAGACGTTCGTTATCAGAGTAGCGGAAGTCTTGAAATATGTATTTGAGCCTTTCATGAAGTCCTTATGTTTGTCTATCGGGTATGAGCATGTGGCTATGGATCTTGTGAGTCAGCTGGAATCAGGAACCTCCACCACCATCTTTAAATAGCCTGCATAAAAACAGTTAGCAATAAAGCGGGGGGACGAATATGGCTTTGTCATTCGCCCAGGTTTGGTTGGAGTAACCTTCAAATCCGTGAGGATCGACCTGTGATCAGATAGATTCAATTTAAGAAGAATCTTCTTGACAGGATTTCCAGCTGTAGTATTGAATCTTTCTAACACATAAGTATTAGATTCATCGTACTCAGCATGTTCTCATTATCGGAACGTCTCAAAGCAGACAGCACGATAAGAGTGAACCAGTGAGTTACTATCTCACCGATTGATATAGAAAATCGATTTGAAAATCAATCGACGTGTCACTTGCTAAAGTGGTTTTGTGACACATCGAGAGTTTTAAGCAATTCAAAATTCTTTAACCGTTGATCCATAACCTGGAACAAGTTTGATTCATAAAGAATCGCACCATTGTTGCTTTCCAGTTGTCACAAGCTTGATTCATAAGAATCGCACAAGTCACCTACCATGAGCTTGTTTGATGTTGGCTCAAGCAGGATTTCCATCTTCATTGTGAATACCTAAGTATCACTCGGATGTTCTGGCAAAATCACAAGGATCTTGCGTAGGACTCTAATGATATTACTTGATATTCACATTGTGTGAGATAACAAGCTAAATTATGACAAGTGTCCTAATGAGATTAATGGATGATCTCTTTTGGCTCTAGACTCAATAGTGCACTTTTAATTTTAGTGATCGGAGGCTGGAGCTGAGTGCCACCTTTTCAATATCAACTAACTCGGAGTGAGAAAGTCAATAGAAATGAGTGTATCTCCGTGAGTTTTGAAACAAAGTCTTTCCGACTTTGAGTGGCTGGGAGGGGTTTGTGCATAGCGTCACTGGGTCCATGACTGTCTTCAATGTCAGACAACACCTAAGTGTTTCTGACAGCATATGTATTGACCCGGTTTCTGCCTAAGTGTATGGAGGGCTTCTTTCTTTTCACCCTTTATCCTTACATTTCTTTTTCATTCTTCAACCCCTTCAATGCTTACCGAGACTTCATAACTAACACCTTGTTGGGTTTGTTCCAGTGTTAGCTCCATCTCAGTCGGCATTATTCCCCGATTCTCACTTTTTCTCCTTTTTAATCATACCTAAGGACTTCTACACTAACTAGTGGATATCCCTGGGTAGATCCCTCCGGTTCTGGCTGGATCATGGGATTTGAATACCTATACCTAACCACCTTATAACTCCATAAAATAAGTACATCGGTTCGGATCCCCCCCCCCCCCCCCCCCCCCCTATTAGGGTATTCCATCACTAAACAAACCACATCATTGAAAACATTCATCAAAGTGTTTGATAAAAATATCAAAAGGTTTTACACTTTGAATGTTTTTAATCAAACACTAAAAACACCCCTTAACATGTGCATCGTGAAAAAAAAAAAGATTCCCCGTAACATGCTAAGTGTGAGAGCATCAGTCCATTTTAATGAATTACTTCTGTCAATATAACCCAAAAATAATAATTTAATGTCCAGTTTAATCACATTCTCCCCTTATCCCAAATGTTAATCCCTTGATATTTTTGATATCAATTGATTAACTATCGGGACAAAATGATGTATATCTAGCAAATTGAACATATTATTGTCTCCCCCTCAACATGTGAGGGTTTTATAAAAGGTGCCGATGTATAATTAATTATGAAAGATTTTGAATTTACTAAGTAATTCTTTGTAGAATTTGTACTTTGAGCACATCTTATTTTTCACCAAAATAAATCCTACACTAGTTATTAACATATTCACAAGAATAGAAATTTTTTTCGAGGATTGACCTTATAAGATGAGAACATCATATGATAAATCATATGATCCTTTGAAGCAGCCGTAAGTCACCCCTGTATGGTCTTCCACCAACAAATCTCTTCAAGCTCCTCATTAACCTGCTTTCTTTCAAGAGGTTTTCAATCTGATCTATCTCTGTTCAAGCACTCTTCGACATTGCTTCAACTTCCATTTCAAGTTACGAAAGAAATTTGCTTCAAACTTTGAGTATGAAACAGATTCAAATACATATGTAACTTGAGCTTGTGAGGTTGGTGATGTCGGTGTTGATGTTGTCTTAGCTTCCCCCTAAACCATCAATCATTTCTTGAGTAGATTCAGAACTTTCTATTAAGCACGCATCAAGCATCTTAATGTATAAATCCAATATCGAGGTACACATTAACCCTTTCAAGAATTTGTATACAGCAACACCAAAGTCAATTAAGTCCCGGATGAGCGCATTTCTCTCTTCAGGATATTGATGATATAAATTGCAACATCAAAGTCAACTAAGTCCCGAATGTCACAATTATTCCCTCTAAGTAGTCAAAATGATAACACCTAAGTCAACTAAGTCCTAAATGTACTCATTTCTTTCTGCAGAATACTGACTAACTTAAAGAATCATCATACCTATGTGTACCTCTTTTATCAAACATTCTACTTCTATTTAAGATAAGCTTAGGATTGACTCATTTAGGAAGAATTATTTGAATCAAAAAGAACTTTTCTCACATTTTAATATTAACTCCCAACACTTCCCCCTGGGGACTCAAATGATGCATACTGGTTAATGACGAGATGTCTCTTCCACCATGTGATTAAAATAGTGCACCCGAAAGATTCGAAATAGCCTAAAATAAAAAAGAAGCTAACATCAAAAGAAGGCCAAGGACACTATCAAGTATATATCTACTCCTTCCCCCTTGCTAGTTTCGACACGTCAGAATTAGCAAAACCTTATACGCATACATATTCGAGATCGTGCTTGAAGAATTAATAAGCTTAAAAAAAAAAAAAAACTAGTTCGTAGAAATCAATTTCAAGGCTTTAAAACTGATGAAAAGTATTTCCAAGCATTCTAAGTCTTTTACAAACATTAGGGTGGCAAAACTGACGTCAGTAGATTAAAGCCTGGAATTCACTAAGACTCAAATTGCAAATTAGTCCATAAAGATTTATACAAATGACATCTAAAGCTCTTGTAGTTAATATAAATTAACTCTCCTTGAAATTATTATCCGTCATTATTTAAAACTTTATCCGTTTATTCCATGACTTATTTTGAAAGACTATTTTAAAAGATTATTAGATGACAATTTCTCTCCCTCAAATAGAGACCCGTTTTCTATTTAAAGAGCTGTTGTCATTGTTTGAGTGGTCGAATTGTCTTTGAAAAATCTTTTTGTGATTACTAAAAAAACTGATTCATTACGAAGACAACGTTTTACCAATAAAAATAAGATTTCTCTTATTTTGACACATAAGCGCACTAACACATACACTTATGGTAATATAGGAAGCACGGGTTGTGTTGCAAAGTAAACACAAGCCTTTGCATGGTCATAGAGTAGACCATGCCCGAGAATAAATTCCCGTTGTTAGGAATAACTGTCTTTTAGACGACATGTTTTCCTCAAGGAGAAAAGCGGGTTACTATCTAAAAAAATAGCAAGCCATATGGCATGTTTTGAAAACATTAGAAAATTCTGCTCGAACTTCATTTACAGGCTCGTATCATTGTTGAATGACACTTCTAAGACCGTAAATGTTATCGATTTTCAGAAGACATGCCATTTGAAAACTTCTTTTTGTATTTTTCTCATTTTTTTAATTTTGTATTTTGTTTTTGAAAAAATTATATAAAAAGAAAATATTTTTAGTTTTTTTCTTGATTTATAATTATATACAAGGATAATCGAATAGGTACCATCCCACGGGGGGGGGGGGGGGGGGGGGGGGGGGGGGGGACCACTATTCGTCAGTGTCATCTGCCAACTTTTTCAGTGTCTCCCACGTAAAACTTCGCATACCCAACTTGTTGATTAGAAATTCAATTCTTTCTCGGCCAATAGCTTTAGTGAAGATGTTCGCCAATTGATACTCCGTATTGACAAAGTAAAGTTCTATCACACCATTTTCAACATGCTCCTTGATGAAGTGAAATCTGATGTCCATAGCTAGATCTGGAATGTTGAACGTTTGTTACACATAAGGAAATAGCGCTTTTGTATCACAGTACATTGAATTTTATTGAATCCAAAGCCATAGTCGTAAGATTTGTGATCTCATCCAAGAGACTTGAGCCAACAAACGGACAAAGCAATATATTCAGCTTCCGTACTGGATATCGCAGCGCTTTTCTGCCTTTTAGACGACCAGCTCACAAGTCTATCACCCAAAAGTTGTATACTACCAGATGTGCTACGGCGTGTATCTTGACAACCAGCATGATCCGCATCTGCAAATGCTGTTATTGGCAAATAAAAGAATCCTTCGGATACCAAGTCCTCGATGTACGGTTCCTTTTAGATTACCGAAGAATCCTTTATTTATACCCATGCTAAGTGCTTTTCGGTAGGCCGAGCCTTAAACCGGGCACACATGCAAAAGCAAATTTATAGGTCCAGTCTACTGCTGTAAGATAAAGGAGGGTTGCCATCATACCATGATAGTTGTGACGGATCTACAGCATTCCCTTCTTTATCCCCCCAGTTTGGAATTTCTCCACCATGGGAAGTTAATCCATTTGGTCACAAGATTCCAAAGCCATATTTCTTTTAGTGATTGCAAAAGTATAAATTTAGATTGGTTTAATGAAGATGCCTCTTTGACCTTTTGGATAAATCTGTAGTCCTAATAAAAATGCAGATTTTACCCATCATCGCATCTTGAATTTTGGAACACAAATTTTAGCAATAGATCATCAAAGTTCAGGAGTGATTGCAGCAAAGATAATGTCATCGGCATATATTTATACCAGTAGTAGTAGTCTTGCCTTTCTCTACGGAGTGAACATTGTAGGAACGCACAGAGCTTTTGGAGAAGTCATTTTTGTATCAGGAATGAGAGACAACATATCATACCACGTGCAAGGAAGCTTTGTTTCAACCCATACAGAGCTTTCTTGAGCTGTAACACGAAGTTAGGATTGCCTGGATCCACAATCCATCCGTTTTGGCTAACATAAACCTCATTCCCGTAAGATACCATTCAGAAACAGCATCTTCACATCCATATTGAGTAACGACCAGTTATCATATGAGGCATCAAATGCCATAAAAATTCGTATAAGCCTCTAATCTTGCAACCGAGCGAAAGGACTCATCAAAATCGATTCCCCTTCCTTGACGATAACACGAGCGAACAACCGAGCCTATGTTTTTAGATACCTCATAACTCATCAAGCTTAACCTTATATATCCACTTAAAGATTAAATGACAAATCTTTATCAGAGGAGGAACAAGTTTCCCAAACTTTCAAGACGTTTCAAATTCATGAGTTCCTCTTGCATAGCTACATCCAACATGCTTGAGTTTAATGCGTCTTTATCGTTCTAGTCTGACTGATGTGGAGAAGGCATCATAGTAGTAAATAAGGCTTGTTCATGGATAATGTTCAATGGAAACTTGGTATGTCGAGATCACCATGATTATATTCCTCAGTGATAAGTCCTTAGTCCATTTGCTATTGTGTGCAGAAACTTGGTGATCGGGAGGCACAATTGTATGAATAACATCCGATGATGAGGATTGATCAGAAGTAACTTCTGGAATTAGAATACCAAAGTACGGATCATTACCCATATGTGCAACTTCAATGTCATGATTATCTTCTTCAACATCATGAGAAATAATAGGAGTTTGAGTTTCTTGTGTTGTATGAGAGTTACTTGGTGATGGTGCATCTTGATCAACTGTAGTTGAGGAAGGTGAGCCAGTTGATACAGCATGTTCAGGTGCAACTACTTCAGGAATAGGAGCAATGACTTCTGGTGCTTGTAAATCAACATAAGGTGGGGGATTAAGTGACTCATCAAACATTGGTTGAAACAACAAATCCCATTCAGATCTCGAAGGTGGTACAAATGGTGTTGAAGGAGGAGGGTTTGGCACGAGTCCTGAACTGATTGTTACAGGAGTCATATCATGAAGTGCGGGTCCTGAACTGCTGTGTTCAGAAGCCATCGCGGTCAGCTCATCAAAGTCATCGTCTGGTACGTCTGTTGTAAATCCGGAATGCTTTCTTCGTGGGTGCATAGCCAATGAAAATACCAATGTCAGCCTTCGGTTGTAACTTACCCAAATTCTCGCTATCATTCGTTGGGTAGCAGAGTGCACCAAACACATGAAGATACGATAGATCAGGAGGTTTGTCGTGTAAAAGCTCGTATGGTGTTTTACCGTGACGACGACGTATCATGGAACGATTTTGGGTATAACATGCTGTGGCAACCGCTTTGGCCCATAGAAATAAAGGAGCTTTTGCATAAATTAACATAGTGCGGGCTGCTTCAATTAGCGTACGATTTCGTCTTTCAACAACATTGTTTTGCTGTAGAGAGCGTGCAACTGATGTTTCATGAGAGATGCCAACCTTCTCATAATATTCACGCAATGTTTGATTAACAAACTCAGTTCCATTATCTGTTCTGATACGACAGACGGTTTCCTTCAGTCGTACTTGGATCATCTTCAAAAAGTTGATAATAAAAGCTGAAGCTTCATCTTTTGATCTCAAACATTTTACCCATGTAAATCGAGAGTAGTCGTCGACAATAACAAGGATGTACTTCTTTCCATTGACACTCGCGATACGTATTGGCCCACAAAGATCCATATGCAACAGAAAGAGTTTTTCTTGATTGGTATCTTTAGATTTGGGTTTGTGGGATTTCTTTGAACTTTTGCCTAATGCACATGCAGAACATAAGTGATCCTTTTCAAACTTGAGCTTAGGGAGACCTCGTACAAGTCCATGTCTTGCAAGATGATTGATAGCACCAAAGTTCAAGTGAGATAGACGACGATGCCATAACCAAGACTTGGTTTTAGACGCCTTTGACAATAGACAAATGGGAGAGGATGCCATCATATTCCCAAGTGAGAGTGTATAAAGATTATCCCCTCGAGATCCCGTCAATAAATCAACACCTTCTAGATTGCGAATGAAGCATGTGTGTTGACGAAAAGCCACTTCAAGATTGGAATCACAGAATTGTCCCACAGAAAATAGATTATGCCCAAGTCCTTCAACGTAATAAACCCTTGAAATAGTAACATTCCCAATCTGATAGTCTCCAAAACCCATTATCTTTGCAACTTGATCATTTCCGAATTTAACTGTACCCAAGAATTTACTGATGAAATTGGTGAGCTGAGAGCGATCTCCGGTCATGTGCTTCGAGCAACCGGAGTCCAAATACCAGAGGACGATTTGGACAACCTGCATTCATTAAGAGAAGTAGATGGAATATTGGTTTTTGTGGATCCCCAGGATTTACTGGGTTCCTGTTTGTTAGCAGACATTGGTTTTAAAACCTTAGTTTTGCTAACAGACTCAGCATTTTTATTCTTCCTAGGTTTCCGTGAGTATACCAATTTAACCACAGGTTTGGGTGATTCAGAGTCTAGAACTATTGGTTTCCTAGAAGGCACTTCATTAGTAGTGGTAATCCTAGTTAAAGGGCACGCATTTCCTACTATAGTGAAGGTCCGACCGGTAGGTCTCCAAATATATCCTATCTGAGTGAACACCTTTCCTGTTGGTTTCCAACTAACTTTCTTAGATTTACGCTTCTTAGATTTAGCACGAGATTTCACAACATTCACAGCATTAGAAACACACAAGTTATCAGATGACATGCAATCATTACTGTTAACACAGATAGAATCAGAATTATCTTGTTTCTTGAGATTCTGCACAACCGCAGATCCCTTAACATTAACAGCACCATTCTTTTTATTCAAACTAGTTTTAACATTCCTAGGGTGAGCTTCTACTTTATTCTTCAAATTACTACTTGGTGGTTGCAGAATCCTATCATTCTTGGTATTGCCTGAAGGCTGTGATCCGCTAGCACTAGTAGAAAGTCTTACTCCTGTAGAATGCAACACACGCTTGTTAGAAACTACGTTTGGGGGGATGGTCGGCAGTACTGTTTTGTGTTTTCTGTGGATGTGAGTGATTCGGCAAACCTAACTTTCTTGTCCTTTTTCCTCGGTGTGACCGCAACTAATTGGGATCAAAATTGTTGATGCTAGGAAAGTCCTACTTATGTGGGGAAAGCAAATCTAAAATGACTTTGGTATACCTAAAGGCAGACTCTAAAAGTGAATCTTGAGGATAATTCGCTTTTACATGTTCGACTATATCCCTAAGGACCAAAGCTTCTTCCTGAGTGTGCTTAATATACGAGGAGTGAGCAGTCCTTTTATTCAACAATTTGGGCGTGATTGGTTCCATATTATCCTTAGACACTTTTGGATCAACAGAGTGGGTCTCAGTAGCCTCCTTATCTAACGCTTTTCCTTTAAGTTTCCTTAACTCATTTTTTAGGGCTGCTATGACCAAACCTTGTTCCTGAAGTTTTGCATTTAAATCAGAAATTTTCCCAGACTTTATATTGACTTGTTTGATTAACGCATCACATTGTTCTTTTGATTGAACACGTTTTGGTTTAATCGAGTCATAAAGTTGCTTATAAGTCTGTTTCAAATGCTCATTCTCAGCAACAAGTTTTGTCACTCTATGTTCCAATTCAATGTTAAGAGTCAATTTCATTCCATGTCATTTTGACTTTTATTATCATCTACATTTCCTTTTAAGGTCTTAATTTGCTCTTTTCTAATCTTGAAATGACTTGTGGTCTTTCGCTTGAGACTTGAGCTCTTCAATTCACTTAATTCAAACAACTGAGTAAAACTTGGAGCATTTTGATTTAAAACACTGTTTTCTTGTTGAAAAATTTCTTGATTAAGTTGAGAATCAGCTTCCAAAGTGATGCAATGTTTTTTCAAGAGTTGGGTTAAACTTTTACAATGTTTATTGTAAATTCCCTCTTTTATCAACAAAATCCTTTTTGGTAAGAAGCTCAGTCTTGTGTTCGAGAACTTTTGACATTATTCACACGTTTCACAACCATCATGCAAAAGACAATTCACAACAGTTTTTACAATATCTGATCAATGGCTTGTGTCATGAGTTTGTTCATTTTCACTCAAAACTTGATTCATTTTAATTCGAACAGTTCTGGACTCCAATGCCGATGTTGTTTCGATGCCTATTCATTTGATAAAAGACTTTTTGGACATCGACAAGTTCTTCAACCAAGTATTGATTGAAGTTATTAAAGATATCTTTTAATTCTTTTATAAACGGAATGATTTCATCTCGAAAACAAGCCTTTGTATGTTCAAACCCCCATGTGCCCTCAGTGATAGCTGTGGCAGTGGTTCTTTCTTTGACAACCAGATCAAAGCCAGTAAGATAGCGTTTGAGCTCTTTCAAGCTAGTATACACCATACTTACTTTTGGAACCTCAACTTTGATGGTTGTGGAAGAATGAGATGGGTCTAAAGCTGGGACCGAAGTCGCTTTCCAATAGGCATGTTCACTATATAAATCAGATTGTCAGAAACAAATTCGTTTGTTGGATATCGTTATGTAAGAATAGCATAATAGTTGGTTTAGTGTTCACGTTATGTTTACACCAATGGATCATTGTTCTCTTTCAAAAGCATTTTGGATCGACTTCTATTCACAAAGCTTTTATGTATCATCAGAATCAGGTATCAAAATAGTATCCATTTTAAGAATGACATTCCCGTCATACAGTTTTGGCTTTAACTCCCGAGCTTTCTTCAGATAGAAAGGTTTTTCAAAACCGATAGCTTGTTTGCGTAATGTTCATAACAAATATTTGGATGGATTTGTCATCAACTATGAACAGTTTGCGCAGATTGGTCCTCTTTTGAAAATGATATTATCAAGTTGCTTAATTTTCTTTTCTAAAGCATTTTCTAATCAATAGTTTTGTTTTCTTCATTTGTAAATCATTTTTGAGTTCAGAATAGAAAATATTTTCATAAAGAATCTTTTCTTGCACTTGTTCAAAAAGAGTTTGCTTAAGACGTTACCAATCTCGGCATTACTGTTCATTGGATCCTGAAAAACGATATTTCAACATTTTGCATTTTCATTTCAAATCTTTAACCTCTTCTTTGAATATCTGTCAAGCGGTAGTCAAAGCTTTATTGGCACTTTTTATATTCCGTGAACATTGGGGCAGTGATCACTTGGGTTATTTAATTGTTAAGCATAGATAATATCTGGACATCTTGCTTTTGAGCAGAGAGTTAGAATTCTGGACAGTTTCTGTTGTGTTTCACTCAGATATGAGATTCAATGAATGATATTGCTATCACTGGTTATTTCAGTTTTTGTCTGACTCACATCATTAGACTTTTCAGAAGACATCAGTATCTGCTCACTTTGATTGAATATATCATAGGTCAGATTATATGGATTGTGTACCTTAGTGAGTGCATCTGAGCCATTCCTGGAAAGATTCGCATGAGAGCAAATCTTGGCTGTGTTGAGTTCATCACAAACAGAGTCATAGGGATCCGTATCATAGGCTTGCATAAGCAGCATTGTGGAGATAAATGACAGTCTGAGAGGTTTGAGTATCAGGGAGTCCTGGATCTGCCAAAAATGTTATTTCTTCCTTTGTTAAAACTTGACCACTTGCTTAAGCTTGAACCAGCAACACTTTATCATTAAACCATGTTTCATCCCTTTTCCTCTTTGGCTTAGTACACTGCTTGGCAATATGACCCTCCCTTTTGCAATTGTAACAAATGATAGTCCGTTGTTTCCCCGTGTTGCTTCACTGCTACAGGTGTGTTATTGTCTTGTTGTTCCAGCTGCATAAGTAGTTTGTCTCCCTGAACAGGTTGCACTGTTACTTTTCCATTATAGATGGTAGCTTGTTTGACGTGGGTTTGATGAAGTCCTTAGATGATTGTTGGTAGTAGGATATCGGGATGTGACATCAGCAGTTAGTATGACATCATGTGATTTGATCGCCATCAATTGGATATCCCTTTCGTGGAAAACTGGAACAATTAGACAGGAGTTGTTTAGGAAAATTCAGATTGTGGATGGTGGTATGTTTGTGGCGAGCTATTCCAATTGGGGGCATGGATGATTGTGGAGAATAAACATTCTATGGTGAATTGAGGATTGGTACTCATTTGATGGATAAGTGATTGAAAGAGGTGTTGATTGATGGTTGTGATTGTTGAGTATGATGAGGTTGTACACTGTTGAAGACGGATATGGTGAAACATGATGTTGGAGGTGATGAGTTTGGGGTTATAGTGTGTAGATGTGATTTATTAAGCCGACCGGTTTTTAACTGGTGAGATGCAACTAAAAGCAAGAGGATCGGGAAGTTTGTTTCATGCATCAAACGAACTTCATTTGCATGTCTTCCTTCTCTCGTGTTGTTGCAGGGTAAGCATGAAGTTGTTGATATTACAATGGTATTAGCAGTCTTTTCGACATTTAACATCAGTAACAAATTTGCTCCATTCATCAGGAAGAGTGTTTAAAAACTTGGTGTTAACTTGAAATTGCTCCAATGGCATCTTGTAGATGTTCATATCATTGAGTAGCAGAGTGAACCTCAAGTAGTACTCGTGTAACGACTCTCCTTTCTTGTAAGTGAACTTATCGAATTCATCATACAGCTTGCACTCTCGTTCTTGTTTCGTTAACGACGTTCCTTGCATTAGCAGTTTAATCTTCTCCCAAAGATCTTTTGCAACACGATGTTGACTCACAAGAGCATAGATTTCAGTTGGAAGGCCTTGGAGAATGATGTTTATTGCTTTGATGTCACAATCAGCTTGAATGGCTTCAGCGGGAGTGAGTTCAGTATATTCCTTAAGTCTTGTTACACCATCCACAGTGATTGATGGCCAAACGAGTGGACCTTTTTCAACAGAGGCAAGAATCATTCTTCCATGTGGTCTATTCATCATATAAAGTTCCATTCTGCTTTTCCATGAATCATACAAGTGTTTTTCAAGCATCGGTGGTTTGTTGTCTCCTCCAGAAAGAAGTGACTTATCGGCAAGAGTCGTCATTGTGGTATCAAAAAGATTACAATTTGATCGATCGGTGGTAGAAAGAAATTGTGTTTGGTTATGTGATTGTTGAGTCTTGAAATAAATCTTGAAACTACACGGGATTTTATGATTCTTGACAAAACCGGGAAAACAAGAAATTGTTTCACGGGATTTTACAAGTCAAAGAAATAACCGTATAATTTAAAATTTAAGTAATTTGAGTTGATGAGATTAAGTTAACTATAAATAAGCTTGTTCGGTTCTTAATTAGAATAAGTTCGTATGGTTCTAGTTAAACTAATCTCGTTCGGTTCTTAAAGAAAAAAATCTAGTTCGGTTCTCAAAGAAGAATCTAGTTCGGTTCCTACATAAATTCTCTTGTTCGGTTGAAACTAGAAAATTGCTTGTTCGGTTCCCAAAGAAATTGTTTGTTCGGTTGAAACTAGAAACACTGCTTGTTCGGTTCTCAAAGAAAATAGCTCGTTCGGTTCCCAAATAAGAATAGCTAGTTCGGTTCCCAAAGTAAACAACTCGTTCGGTTCTGCTAGTTCGGTTCTCTCGATCGGTTATCTAGTTCGGTGACCTAGTTCGGTTGTCTAGTTCGGTTCCCACAACTCCGAAACCCAAATTTTCAAAACTCAAAAAGACACATTTTAGAATAGTTTTTAGCAAAAATTCTTGTACAACTAGTGTTACTAACCCTATAGGAACAATAAAAATAAAAACTTTAAGGTTTTTAAGCCAAAAACTTTTGAATCACTATTTTGCTCTTTGTCGCAACCAACCACCACAAACCACCATATATTTTCCAACTTTGATCAAGAACATGATATTTCGGGTTGATACGAGTATTTGGGTATTCATTTAAACAACGTTTGAGTTGTCCGGTTCGTGTCAAAATCTATATTTTTGAAGATTTTCTTGTAAATTTCTAAATTTAAATTTCGTTTGTCCTTTTGGGTTTATATTGATGCATAGATGGTAGTTGTACAAGTTGATCGTCGTAAAAATCGATTTTTGGAAACGAAACGAATAAAAAGGGGTGTTTGGCTTGCGTCAGATTCATAAGGAAATAAAGGGTTTTGTAGTTTTGATGTTGTGGTCGTGATGGTTGAATAACATATATTGATAGATAGCTTATTTTGGATATTAGCTTGTATAGATTAGTTGGGCTTATTTTGAAGCACTTTATGGCTTATTTTGAGCTTATTTGCTCATGACTTATTTAAGAAAAACACAAGGGATGTGTTTTTGGTTATTTGATTTATATTGCGTATATTCACGGACTATTTTTATAGCTTATGGTGTTAACCAAATACTATACGTAGCGTACTAGCTTATTTTTAAAGCTTATGGACTAGTTTTTGGTGCCTTTGGGCTCGCGGCCCGTTAAGCACAAATAAGCCGTGGCTTATTTGTTGGCTTAATGTGGTTTGGATTATTTTCTACTTATTATTATGAGCTTATGTATATAAATGGACCCTAGCTTGGGCTTAAAGCGTGTTTTGGACTTATAAGTATCTTAATGGACCCTTATTGGGCCTTAAAGCCCAATAAACGATATTTAGTCGTTTTAAGAGTTTTTGACGGACTTTTGAAAATGAAATGTATTTACGAAGTAGTATTGAACGTTATTTTGGAAAAAACTTTTTAGTAAACGTTAAAGATTGAGATTTTGGAATTTTGTCGGAAAAGTGTCGAAAGTTTGAAAAGTGTTTGAAATAAAAGTTAAAAACCTTGGAAAACGTTGCATGAACGCACGGGTTATGTTGAAATTTCGTAAAAAGTTTATACTTAGAAATTTTACCTAAAAACATGATTTTTGATTTTAAATAATAAAATATTATTTTATTATTTTATTTAATAAATTCACTAAAAGACAAATACAACAACAACAACACGATACCATAACACTAAAAACGATTCCCGATAAGATTCACTAAAATGTTTAACGGCTCATACTAAAGATTTGGATTCAAATGTACAATAGTGATCATTTAAGTTTTATTTGGTATCCCTATATTGAGTTTGAAGTGGGTTTACGGGAGGCGTTCTACTTATTTCTTCATCGCGACTTCCTTCTATTTTCTACCCTTTATTCTTCAAATCAATCTATCGATTGATGACTTGCTTTGAAATAAAAAAAAAAGTATACAGTTTTGATTGAAACTTGAATTATCTAGTTCAATCAGAAATCAAGGGCGCGGTTTGGGTGAAAGGAATGGATAACTATCACTTAAAGGAGTTACATTGTAGTACTCAGTGTCACACGCAGAAGCCGATGTGGATAATTTCAAGAGGTGATATACTAATTATACTTTTGATGTTGGGTATATGGTACTTAGAGGCTTTCCTCTACACCGTTCTTCAATCTACAATAGTGCAAGCTTAAGTAACAAATTTGAGGAATGTTACTTCATTTTCAAGTTTGGTATATCGGGTTTACTTCACCCAGTGGTCACAGCAATAGCCGACATAATACGAGGTTGGTAAGTTAGCTAGAGAGTATAAGGTTGAGATGTGATCAGCAACTCTCACGGGATATTTAAAGCTACTGAACGTCAATGATACTTCACAGTCTTAGCAAAAATATTTTAAAGTTCTTCAATGTCTTTCATAACTTTTCAAGATTGTTGCTTATGACAAGAACTTCTCGTGTATATGGGCGTACACGTTAATGATGCTTCCGAGAGTTTGAAACTATCATGGGGGAATACGTGTAATTGATACTTTGATGTTATCAGGTTAAACTTCCAGGGGAAGTTGTTTATACTACTCATTAGTATGGTGTGTGAAAGTATTCTACAAGCGTGTGAAAAGATTTGTTTGGTGATCTCTTGGCATGTTCCCTCAACTGATTATTCTCAAAGACCGTACTTTAGTCATGTACAGTATAAAGCGGCTGTTGGCTGGTGTGGGTGACGTTTCTTCTCAAATTCCGCTGTGCACTTTAAATGTCAATGTTAGAAGATCATTCAAGCTACATCAAAGTCTCAGAATCTGCTCAAGATACGGATGTTGGTTTGGGGGGAAGCATGTTCGAAAACTTTGCCATTAAAGGAGTCTATAAAGAAAGCTTTCTAAAGACATGCTATTTGATTGGGGGGAAGTAAATCCATATCTCATGACATATACAATGGTTCAGAACAAGTCACGACAAAGAAGATCAAGTTTTGGCGTACAAGTATCAAGACTAGAAGTAAAGACGTAATCTTCTGGCATGGAAGCGCCTTGGATGTCATTTTATTGGGTTGTATCTGTACTTGTTTGAACATGGTAAGTAATTGTAGGCCCACATATTGGGGGAAGATTGTTAGCCTTTAAAATTGTCGGCTAAATACAGAATTACATTAGTATAAATAGGCAAGACTCACAGGGACCTAAAATGTCTAGTTATGATAGTTTAGAGAGTCAAGACCTATATATATCCCCTCCATACTTCCATGGAGGGGTAAGAGGATTCATTTTTTACTTGTAATAAAGTGTGTGTTTCTCTCTCTAGAAAACACACACCTTCCCTTTCTCTCACTAAATAATCAATGGCAGCTTATTTGTTTAATCCTCCCCGACCTCCGGATCGTCCCTTGTTATGTGAATTTTATAGGTAACATACTTAACTCTAAAAATAAATAACCCTAAAAGTCTCTCCGCTCTCTCCCTCCTAGCTCGTGCGATCGAACCAAACACCCCTAAGGGTTTCGGTTTGCAATCGACCTAAACAACCCTCAAAGGGTTTTCGTGTTGATTGATTCAAGAGTAGAAGGCGTTTGGATTACTTTATCACTGCTAGTACTAGCATACTTAATTGTTTGCTAAAGAATGTATTGTGTGTGTTGAAGTAGAGAGATCCTACTTTAGATCTTTGGTGGTTGTCTCGTGGTTACTAGATTTATACACACGCGTATATTCAAGAACGGTGTTCATTAATTGCTAAAAGGTACACGCTTTTTGATCCCTTTGTTAATTACATATTCTATACGTGATATATTATTTCCGCAGCGTACTTGTGTTAATAAATAGTTTATTAGATCATAAAACCCAACAATTGTAACTGAAGCTTCCATCTCAATGTATAGATATTAATCAAGATAATGAAAGACATGTGTTAAGCATGCACATAAGCCATCAATTAAGTGGCAGGTTAGTGGAATACCTATTAACACACTTAAACCATTTTTTAATCCCCTAAGCCGTCGGCTCAACTCGGCTTGGCTTAACTCATCTAATGAACAGTGTCGGCTCAAGTCGCGACTCCTCAGTTCTTCCAAACTGATCCCCTCCATCAAGCCGATCCTTAGCTCGGCGGCTTCGCAACATTGTCAGCTCACTCAGAACGCGGATAAATGGTATATAGTATAATGTGAACAAATCACATGTGATTTTCGCGACTCTTTCATATCACAAATCACATGTGAATTTTCATATTACAAATCACATGTGATTTTAAAAATTATATGTGATTTTTAAAATTATATGTGATTTTTCATGACGTAAATTTTAACACAAAAAGAATCACTAAAAATTTTCGTCAAAAGTATAAAGAAGTGTCCCTCTAATAAAATTTGATCTTATACTCGAGATAATAGTGAATTGGTTTACATAATGATCAGCCGTTTATAACATATTTAATTTTTTTTAAGAGTGAATGTAAATGATTTTCTTCATCTAAATTGAAAAATTAATGGCTTAAATCTTCTAACTGATCTTTAATTTTTATTTTTATTTGTTGAAACAAATTCTACGATTTAATGGCTAAAATCTTCCAACTGATCTTTAATTTTTATTTTTATTTGTTGAAACAATTTCTACGATACAATTTACTTACTTTTCTAGACTAGTATGTAAAACTATACACACAAATGTGTATATGTAAATAATAAATTGAAATTATTAGTTTGATAGATCTTAGCTTTCAAATTCACATGAGTTACTCAAGATTAAATATGAACACTTCACAATTGTACCATAAAAGTTTACCGTTTTGTAAAGCTTTAATGCACCTAAAGTTTTGTGCACGTATTTCAAACTTTGAAACTTACATTAAGCTTAGCAAGTAAGAAAGCCCATATATAACAAGTAAGAGGACAAGAGGTCATGAAGGCCCATATTTTGAGATTACACGTAACATTAAATTGGAGTAATAAAAGGGTATGGAGTTTGACTTTAAGTTCTTGAAGTTGACAGTCGGTGGAAACTGTTTTTGTTTGATTGTACTTGGAATTGAGTTTAGAATAAATGTATTTTAAGTGTATGTTTGGCGAAATGGGTTGGAGTTGGAGTTGGAGTTTACGTCGGAGCTGAAGCTGGAACTAAGGCTCAGGGCCGTCCCGTGAATTTCGGAGGCCCTGTGTCAAAATTTTAAGTAGGCCTTTCGGTAAAAAAAAAATCAACTATTCTCTAAATATGGTTTATGTTACTTCTATTTTATATTATATCTTTTAATAGAAATAGATTGTGTTTTTTTTTTATTATTAATATGGATATGTTGTATAATTTTCTATAAGCGGCTATTTAGTTTTCATAGTGAATAAAGTCTAAGCTAGAAAATATGTCGAGTCCAAACAAAGTAGCAGATAAGGAAACACAATATCTATGTGGCATAGTGTTGATGTATTGGTCTTATATTCCTACGGAAGTTTTTTAACCAATTCAAATGTTTTTAACATGAGGGTTGATTTTAAAGCTTTTAAAAGTCAAAGGAGTGAAAGTGAAACTTTATTTAATAAAAAGGTTAAAAAAGATAAAACATAGTTACTTGTCCCTCACAATTCTAGATCGTCTTCTCCACCCGTATCCCAAACCAACCTCCATTAAAGCATATATTCATTTCTTCTTTCAAAAATCATTACATAATAAAATAAAAGATACATTTTTCATCACAAAGAACCAGTTAATAAGATTATATTAACCGAAAATGAGTTTATATACACTTGTAATCTTTAGAAATCGGAGGCCCCTCAAAAAATGGAGGCCCTGTGCCATTGCACACCCTGCACATGCTAAAATCCGGCCTTGCTAAGGCTTATATTTTAAGTTGAAATTGAAATTTGTATTTTTGTAAACTTGTTAGGCAAAATAGCTTAAGCCTACGCTTATTATTGCAAAATTATTAAAATGGACATAATTAAACGAGTTTTTTTATATGTTAGATATTTTTATGAGTAAATAAGTTATTTATGGTTCAAAAGCCTTAGTCTAAAGTTCTTAACCCTTTTTATAAGGTTGAGGCTTATTGTTTTAAGAGCTCTCATAAACCTTTACGCTAAAGAGAGCTTATGATACAAACCAATTTATTTTAAATGCTCAAGCCTTTATAAACACCTACAAGCTTCTTCCCAGACACTAAATGTTGAGACCTCAAGAATGTTTTATGAGTGTAAAGGATTAAGAATATGTCGTAGACACTAGAGGTGTAAACGATCCGAGCCGAGTCGAGTTTTGGCCTAAACGAGCTATTCTCGTTTATTAATTACTCGGCTCGAGCTCGAATAAACTTTTATAAATTGGCTCGAGCTCGAGCTCGAATATATTTTGTTGTTCGAGCTCGAGCTCGAAGCTCGTTTAAGATATTTTACTTTTTTTGTACTCTTATAATAAATTAACTTTCAAGCTTAAGATGTTCGTATAAAAGATGTAGCTTGATAGGCTCGCTTATTAACTCAAGTTCGAGCTCGAAAACTCATTTACATTTACACTTATAAAAATTGTTCTAATGCTCCAACTAAAGTTAATATATATAACTTATAAGCTCAACAAATATTGTTTAAAGACACAATATCAATGTTTAATAACATCTAATCTAAAGCTTAACTATGTTTCAAAATAGGATGGGGGCTTTGCTTATATATAGTTTTTTTTTTTAAGTTTTCCTTTTCAAGCGATGTGGGATAAGTATACTAACCATGCCCTCCTATAATTTCAATTTCTCTTGTTCTTTTAATATTTTCAAACTTCATTTCTTTTTTTTGTCTAAGTATTTATAGTTAGCAAAGAAAAGAAAAGATAATAAAACTTTTATATTTTTTAATTTTAAAACAAAAATGAGATTGTTTGTTGCAACTTGCAACAGTTATATTCAAACTGAGTTTAAACCATGCATAGAGTTGTTTTATTTATAATGCTACAAGGATGTGTTTTTCACGATTTCAAACACGTATAACAAATAAACAAAGCAAATACCCCATTATCCATTAATCAATATTTATAACAATATTCTCAAACCATGTGTTTGTTAGAGAGCTTCATTTTTAGGTGTTGCATCTTTCTTCAACAGCTTCCGTCGCAGACAAGGCGGCATAAAATAAAATGAAACTAAAAAATTATGATTACATGAATTAGTAAAACCTAGTATAATAACATCGACTTAAAGTTATGATAAAATATCGAGTAAGATTAAGCACCTATAAAAATTAAGTAACACTATATATCGCTTGAGATGTGATATGACCATCTTATAAAAATACATCGTTGGGTGATTTATACTTTTACTAGACGAGTACTCGTGCACAACAACATGACTTTATAGCGACAAGCTTTTATAGTTGCATGATTATTTCATATGTTTTTTATAAACATAAGTTCCAATATGTTTCACTTTTAATCTTCATCACTTTCACCTTTATCAATTAGACTCTAAACCCTTTTTCGTCCAACTACCAAAACTTGATTATGAAGTTCTCAACAATCGGCGTTAGCATGTCTTCATCATCATTATCACCCGAGATGACAATAACATCATCACAGTTCCGGATGAGACGAATTGGTATTGGGTGCGGGATTGGGAGCGGGATGAAGATGTTATATAAACGAACAAAAGCGGTGAAAAGTAGGTGTTATATAAACGAGCATGAACTAAAGTAGTAAAACAAATTAGTAAAGTTTTAGTAGCAATCGTGGATTAATGCAAGATGAATAAAAGTCTCGAATTAATAAAAAGAATATTTTTCAAAATTAATATAGTGTGTATGTTTGAAAACTAGATGCATGTACATATATAATATGCATTTAATCAAGTTAGGCGAATCCTATGTAATTTTTGTCCTATGCGGGTCAAATTTGTTGTTATACTTTGCTTCGTTTTTACTTCAAAATCATTTTCGAAACTAATTGAGATGCATCTAAATGGATAGATATACATCTAATTCAAGTAGAAGCATCTCAAATTAATGGTTATAATAATTTATCAGTCTTCTCATTTTAAGTTTGCTTACTTATGTACAGGGGCGGACCTACATAGTAGGTTTGGGGAGCGGTGCCCTCCACGATTCGCCGAAAAAATCAAATTTTAGTGTAATTTTTTTTAGCCTTTTTAGTAAAGTGCACCCCCTAATAAAATTAAATTGCCCCCCACCTAGAAGCAAAACAATGTAAAAAACTTATAAAACTTCATTTATGTGTGCACAACGACTTTTGTTATAAAAAAAAATTGCCCCCCGTCTTCAACATTCCTGGGTCCGCCACTGCTTATGTATGCTTTTATGTGTGTGGCTTGTTTATATCTATGTGTGTGCATGACATATAACTATTAACTTCTTTTTTTTTGGGTAAAAGGGACGATTCTCCGGTAAAATATATTAATAACCCAAAAGATCCGATAAGAACAATGGAATGTGACTGAGTGTCACATTAACCTCAAGCCATAGCTTGAACAACCTCTAATCATACGACATGCCATATGATAACTAAACTATTACATAGCCAATAACACCAATAGGAAAGAACCACCTAATGGTGCATAAACAACAATAATTACACATAAATGATTATTTGAAAACCGCTTCAGGAAGATCCCAAAGCCTCGCCAATCTTTCACCATTCTTGGACTTCTTTAGTTTGCAAGAGAGAAGCTTGAGGCGCACGGAGGACTTTATGCACTCAACAATCTGATCCGGGCTACGTTTACCTTTTTTGAATAATCTCCAATTCCGCTCTTGCCATACATAATATGTAGCAGCAGCAACAACAAGCTTCGCCACCACGCTATTTGTAGTACGCCTCTTCATAATAGGCATTAAGGCCTGAATTATGACATAAACATTGGGCGTATAATGCGCAAGACCTGCACAAACTTTGACCCTATCCCAAATCCCATTAGCAAACGGACATTCAAAAAAGAGGTGATCGTGAGAATCTGGGCACTCTTACAAAGCGAACATACCATGCCTAGCGAATCAGAAACATCCCACATAGGCACAAGATCCTGCGTTTTCAACTTCCTTCGAATAATCAACCAAAGATTTATAGCATGTCTAGGAATACACGATGGGAACCAAACCATGCTATACCAGTTAACCTTAGATTCGCGATGACGAATATCATCCCAAACTTGACTAACCAAAAATTTCTTCACATTACCATGAATATTACGCCACACCAAAGTATCACGAGCATCATCTCTAATAGGAGTATTGTAATTATTAAGAAATGGGTATTTAACAAGGAGTTCTTGAGGCCATACCCATAATCCGTGATGAATAACATCTTGGACCTTCGATTGAAGAGAAAGACCAGATCTTACAATATCACGAGGAGAAATTTGAGCAGCAAGCGGCTCAAAATCCGCCCATGTATCAAACCAAAGGTATGTGTTCCTTCCGTTACCGATTTTACTCCAAATGAATTTCCGAATAATAGGACGCAACTTTAAGATTTTCCTCCAACCCCACGACATGTTACCCCGCATCGGAAAATCCCAAAAGTTACGACCCTTAAGCTTATATTCATGAATCCATTTTACCCAAAGCGACTCTTTCAACGTAAGAAGTTTCCATATGTGCGAAGCCATAAGAGCCGAATTGAAACATTCCAATCTCCGAATTCCTAAGCCCCCCTCATGCTTAGGTAAACAAACGATCTCCCAAGCTACCTTCGACTTCCCTTTACCCGACGATCCGTGACACCAAAGGAATTGTCTCATAAGCTGCTCAATGCGACTCGACTCTCATTCAAAATCGTATATTTTAGCACACAACTTATATCATAAATCAACTCGTAAGAGTGAAATATAACATAACCCTTATTGGCTCAATGTCACACTCAACTTCGTCAAATATCAAATTAGCTTAAAATTTACTTTGATACTCCATAATCCATGATGTATGTCATGTTTATAGTTGTTATACGTGAATGACTTGTTTATTAGAAAGAGTTGCAATGCTTTCTATAAGTTTATAAATCAATATAATTTGATTGAAACATGTTTAAAAATCATTCTATAAAGCAAAAATGTGTAAACTTAAATCACTTAACACTTATGCAAATAAAAACGCACATTTAACTTCTCTATATAATAAGTTTAGGTAAGATAAATAAGTGTATTTATATAGATTAAACTTAAAAGAGTTATCAATTAGTTGTTTAAAAAAACCTAGTAATAACAAAAAAATAATAGTGTACTTATTAGATATAAAAGATGAAAGTAAAAAAGAAAAACACATGTTCAAAAAAAAGTAAAAGAAAACACATCCCACATAAAAAAAATAAAAATAAAAAAATAAAAAGCCTATAAAACAGAGTATATAAAAAAAGAGGAGATTTAAGTAATATGTAGCTTAGAAATAAAATATTAAGATACAACTTTAATCTTAATAATATTAGAAAAATACATATATAAAACTTTAGAATAAAATGAGCTTAAAAACTTATATATTAAGTGTTGGCTTGTTAAGCTCGAGTAGCTCGTTCGGCTCGTTAAGCTCGACTAGCTCGTTCGGCTCGTGATATTTAAACGAGTTTTCGAACGAGCCGAGCCAAATATTAGTTTTCAAAGCTCGGCTCGTCAAACTAATCGAGCACTAATATTTGTTCGAGATCGACTCGTGAGTATTAAGCTCGAGCTCGAGTAAAACGAGCTCGAGTTCAAATAGCTCGTTAAAAGCTCGGATCGTTTACACCCCACGTCAATCTATAGCCATTTGAGTATTTATGGCGTGTATGATTTAGTTAAAGAAGACAAGAGTAAATTTTGAATTTTAAAACAAACAATTGTTATCTCAATTCTAACAATACGTAGTACTGTAAATAACAAAGATATATACTAACAGAAAAAGGATTAGCATCAGTTTTAAAAAGCTCGATTTTGGATCCTCATGGTTTAGATCAGACCAAAATACATAGTTTTTTCATCATTTGCAACCTCAAAACCTTCTTTAAAAACTAACAAAAGCAAAACAACAAATACAAAGAAACCACATCGCAATTTACGATTGTTAAATCAACATTTAAACATCCTCTTTCTTCAAAAAGATCCTCTATCAATAATAAATAAATAAAAAATCCTCTATATTTTCAGCCTCTAAATGTAAATTTTAAACAAACACTTGTTATCTCAATACTAACAATACGTAGTAAAAAAAGCAGTGAGGGTGTATGTAAAAAGTAACACAAAGCTATGTACCACGAAAAACAATTTAGAAACTAAAGAAAATAGAAAAGAGGAAGCATCAGTTTTAAAAAGCTCGATTTTGGATCCTCATGGTTTAAATCAGACCAAAATACAGTGTTATTTCATCATTTGCAACCCCATAAGAACCATATAAAAAACTACTAAAGCCAAACATAAGAAAAAAAAAGATAGAAAATAAACATCATTTGAGATTCAGACTTAATAGTTGTGGGGATACATTGATAGGTCAAGTTATATAGATAGATTCATAGAGGTGAGTGACGGCTTGTAAAACCCTAGAGTTTTGTAGTGGGCTTAATATATGTTTCAGCCCAAGAATTGTTTGATATATGGGCCTGGCTTAACTTTTTCATGGTTTTCTACTTTTTTTCTAAATATTTGGGTGTGTTTTAACAGATTAGTGATCAGTAGACTACCCGCGTCAAGCCCATAGTGCCATAGTGGTAACTAAACAAGCACGCGTTGCTGCGGGGTGTTATTTTTATTTTTTTATTTATTTTGTGCGGGTTTATTTTTTCGGTCTCATGTTTAATAGTTTGTTTTTTTTATATGGGCGTATGTGTTGGGTCTCATGTCGCGAATATTTTTTGATCTGAATAAATCAGTACTTTTATAAAAAAATTCTTATTTTGTGCCGGCCAATTTTTTTTATGTTGCCTACTATTTTGTGCGGGTTTATTTTTTCGATCTCATGTTTAATAGTTTGTTTTTTTATATGGGCGTACATGTTGGGCCTCATGTCGCAGGCATTTTTTGATCTTAATAAATAAGTATTTTTATAATATTTTTTTTTCTATTTTGTTGCCGCGCGTTGCTGCTGGGCGTTATTTATTATTTTTTTAAAACTTATTTTGTGCGTGTGCATTTTTTCGGTCTCATATTTAATAGTTTTTTTACATGGGCTTATGTGTTAGGTCTCATGTAGCGGTTTGTAGTTTTTTTTCCAATTTTATGCCGACCATTTTTTTTATATTGCCTACGGGAAAAAATAAAAGGAAAAAAAAACTAAATGGGCCGGCCCAAAATAGAAGCCCAGTGGACCGAACACTGTAGCGATAGCGCTTAAGATGAGTAGCAAAAATGAGTCAAAAACGTTGTCGTTTAACTTTTCAAATGTGTAATAGTATAATATAACCTTTAACAATATAATTATAATCATGTCTTACCATGTTTAATAGGAGTTCAGTCAACTGCAAAAACGATCATGCCGTGTTCATCAGATTGCCGACGTAATTCTTATTGTATTTCAAAAAATGCAGAGCTACTTTTTACGAAGAGCTTTGGTATCCAATTATCGGCCTTAAGTCCTTGACAGAGACTATACATGCATGTTCGAAGTTTTATTCATGGCATATTGAGTCTATGACAGGACAATAATTGCACACAAACGCTCTTCACGACGACTGAATCTTCACTTTCGCAGTTGTAAGAAGTGAGCTTGCAATTTATTCAAAGCATAAAGGTTTTGCAATTCACTCTTTTAATAAGTTGCTTGAATTTTAACTAAACAATATATCGAAAATTAAGCTTTTAAAGTTACTTTAAATATTTTCTTTTTGAAACAGTACTTTGAATGTTGTTTTTTCGAGCATTACTTGTAACTCGCGTTCCGTCGCAGAGTGCGCGTGATTAACTTTATAAAGGACCGATAACCTAAAAGGCTATCGTCGTTAATTGTTTCTGAATTTTTTACGGAAATAGTCCTCCAGGTTAGCGTTCTGCTGCAAAGTTAGTCATTAAAGACTAACTTTGCAACGAACCGATAACCTCAATAACTATTTTCGTAAATTTTTTAAAAAGATATACTATTAAACTTCAACATTTTTTTATAAAATCGTACGTATGTCAGAAGCATTGCAATATTGGGCTTGTCTTGTTCGCAATTCGATGATCTTTTCAATGACATATTTTTTTACAAATAAATCGATAGATATACGTTCCATATTTGATAATAAAGTTTTGTTATATAATAAAGTCGTAAATAGATAAAAGTTGAAGCTCTTTTTAGTAACTTTTCGCATAGTTTAAAGGTTCGTTTTATAGATTTTCCTTTTTTCTTATTTTAATAGTGGTGAGTTTTTTATTAATAAAAAAGCACAAAACTTTAAACGGTACTGATAAATATATATATAAATAAACTTATAATAATGTCAGACGCAACATTTTGAGTGGCGAATATCGAATTGGGCAAAAAGAAGTGTGTTTTTTTATCAAGTAAGTATCAGGGGTGTTCATGAGGCGGTTCGGTTCGGTTAATTGGAAGATCTTAACTATTCATCGCAAAGCGGGTAATGAATTTTACTACCCTAAACCGAACCATACTAGGCGGGTAACCAGACTCGCGGGTATCCAAAGTGAGCGGTTACCCACGATTCGGGTCACGGTTAACTATTTTAGACATTTAATCGAGTTTAACCACATAAATAATAACATGGTATAGAACGTAAAATGTAGTTTTAGTCAACTTAAATGACACTGAATAAGTAAAAGTCATATAAAAGTTATTTCGTTACAATAACTGCATTCAAATATTAGTACATAACATATTAACAAATTATATTTATACGACTTTTATAGATTACAGTTTCATTGTTCAATTCTTACACATAGATGTTTAGAAATACTTACATTGGAGCAAAAAATCGTTATACAATAAAATTAGTGCAATATTATGATTAATACTTGTACGATTATTTCAATATTTAGTTTTAAAACTTGATGTATATTATGCACGGTTCGGGGTTAACCGCGAATATCTAACAATAAAAACCGAAACCGAACCGTGATAAGCGGGTTTTTCGGTTTCAGCTTTTTCGGTTTTGGATTGAGCGGTTCGGCTTGATTCGTTGATTTTTCGGTTTTTTTGAACACCCCTATCAAGTATAGGATAAATCAAAAACTGTGGAGATTGAACATTGATACTTTGTAACCAAAACTTAGCTTTGAATCCAGCTCGCGCTTCGCTGCGGGGTGGTGGATCCTATGTGTGAACATACAGTTATATAATTTGTTGTACAACTATAGCTATGTGGTTTGGAAAGCCATGGGGGTCAATTATACAGTGTTTCCAGTGTCCTATTATGTAGTTTAAGATCAAAGTGGGGAGTTGCGCCAAAGGTAAAATGTAGCGGAAGTAAGTTAAAACTGCCTTGTTTCACAACGAATGAAAAAAATAATAAGATATTAGCTCAATACTTTGTGCATGTCATCGAATTACATAATAAGTTCCACCTAAATTGCGTTTGATTCCCTCAAATGATGTATCGGACACTTGGTGAGCGCTGACGAACCAATAAAGTAGAAGCAGAAACATAACTAAAACCGTAAAATTGCGCACAAAGCCATCAGAGTGAACATGATGGGATATAGAAGCCTATGAAAAACACAAGTCTAAATTAAAATATCATATAAATTAGGTATACATTCAAGAGTAGTAGATATGACAATCGTTGAAGAGGCGTACCTTGCCATCGTTCATGTGTACAAACGTGTGTGGAATATGGTTTACCGCCTTTGCCTTGTGCACACAACCAAGCACGTTTGTCAGACTATTAGTTACCCGCGGTTGACATCACACTATAAAATCAGAACACATAATATTATTAGAAATAGGAAAAAGAAAATGATGGATTATCAATACGTGAAGCTTATACTTAACTTTGGACTTGTTGACTTCCATTTGACTTCGTTACCCGACTTTATTTTTAATAACTGCAGGCAGAGACCATAACCCGGCTCAGGGCATATACCGAGATGTCCAATTCCTTTCATAACATGTTTTTCGTGTGTTTCTGTGGAATCGACTGCACATATTAACCTGGAATTTCCAAGAAAGACTTTGAGGTCACATTAAAGTGTCATCATCGCCTTAAGAACACTTATGGCAAATCGGCTCATATATTAACTTGGAATTTCTAAGAAAATCATTGAGGTCACAGGAGCAGTCGATTATGCAAAAACACCGAACAACATCCCATGAACATTGTCTCATGCTGTCGAGTTTCTTTTTATTGGGTCGTCTGGAAGGTTTCTGTAGAATTAATTGCCCTACTCAGCTGAACCTTCTATATAAGAAGGTGTTGGGTGCAAACCCTATCCCACATCGGTAGAATATGTAAACTAAAGATAGGTCTCACACTTATAAATACCCTATCATTGTAATTGTAAACTTGTATCTAAGGATCTAGGTGTGTGTGTTTGTACCCCGTGCAGTTTAGCACGGGGCGTGCAGTTTAGCACGGGGCGTGCAGTTTAGCACGGATCGTGTAGTTTGGCACGAGCCTGAGCAGTTTAGCTTAGAGCTTAATAATATCTCTCTGGTTTGATCCCGTGGACTGCCACGACTATCCTAGTTGTGGATACCACGTTATATCTTGTGTCGATTATATTCCACATTTACTTTCCGTAAGCCTTATTTGTATTCTTTGTTTGTTCAAGCGGTGTGTGCAGTAGCTATATACCGTACATAAGTCTGTACAGAGGTGTGTGCATGTGCCATATACCCTAACAAAGTGGTATCGAGAGCCAGGCTACGATAAACAATGGCAGAAGACGGTAAGCTAAAGATCGACAATATGATGGTTATGATTTCGGTTTCTGTAAGATGTAGATCGAAGACTCTCTATATCAAAAGAAGCTTTAGGAGCCTTTGACAAAAGCCAAACCTACAGGTATGAAGGCTTTGTTATTATTATCTTAGCCCTAGAGTTGGTCAAGCACTATTACAGTAGTTAGTGGTTCGTGTAGAACTACTAAGCTAACGTTCAAAGGGATTCGAGATTTGATTCTTTGTTGAAGATATCCGTCGGAAGACATTCAGAGAATATACGAATTATTTGTTAAGTGTAGAGGACAGATACAGGGGCAGAGGGTATGACAGAGGGAATGAAGCAGAACAGAAACAAGTCGAAATCATGGAAGATAGGAGAGATAAAATACAAGCATAATATCACGTGTTGGAATTGCAACCAGAAGGGCCACTTTTAGAATCAGTGTTCGAAGCTTGTAGCCTCTAGGGATAAGGTGGTTAACATGGCAGCTAGAGACTCTGATGACGCATTGACTTGTTGCGTTGAGAATACGGTTGAGGATCGTATTATGGATTCTGGTGCATCGTTCCATGCTACCTATTGCAAAGAAGAGTTAGAAAGGTTCAAGCTACGATCCAGTAAGGTTCGTTTAGCAGATTACAAGACTCTAGACATTGTAGGCGTTGGGGATGTTGTCCTCAAAACTTCTTTTAGTACAAGTTGGACTCTGAAGGATGTTAGGTACATTCCAGGCCTAAAGAGAAGGTTAATCTCAGTTTGGGCAGCTTGATGAGGAAGGTTACCACGTAGGTTTCGGCGACCAGCAGTGGTAGGTTACTAAAGGTAGTTTGGTGGTAGCTCGTAGGAACAAACGTGGAAGCCTGTATTTGGATGAGGTACACCCCGAGGGGATTGGCGCAATTATTGTTGGTAGTGGCAGTGCAGCTCTGTAACACCAGAGACTTGGTGATATGAGCAGGATTGGTATGAGCATGTTAGCTTCCAAAAGTAATGTTCTAGATGTATGAAAGGTAGATATCTACTTCTATAAGCCAGGTGGTTTGGGGAAGCAGAAGAATATTTCCTTCATAATGTTAGTGAAGACAAGGAAACTACAGAGGTTGAAGCAAGTTCATACAGAAGGCTATGGCCCTACATTTATTGCATCAATCTAAGGATCCCGCTACTATGATACTATTATCAAAGACTGCAGCAGGAGTTGTGGTAGATATAATGCAAACCTTCAGGTAAAGTGTATGAAGTTTGATAATGGTGGAGAGTATAGTAGTTGACCGATTAAGTTCTGTGTCGAGAACAGGATTGTGATGATGAAAATAGTCCCAGAAACACCTCTACATGGTAAAACCTTATTTGAGCTTGAATTGGGGTCTCACGAAGGCGTCTACCTATTTCAATCATCATAGACTATCTTCTAATTTTTCTACCCCTTTTCTTCAAACCCAATCTATCGATTGATGACTTGCTTGAACGTACAACGGTTATGATTGAGACTTGAATTATCTAGTTACCAGCAGTCAGGGGTGGTTGGTTGCAGACCTGGTTAACTATCACTTAAAGGAGTTACATTGTAGTACTCAGTGTCACACGCAGAAGACGATGTGGATAATTTCAAGAGGTGTTGTACTTCTTATACTTTTCTGGTTGGGTATAGAGTACTTATAGGATTTAACTTTGCACCGTTTCTTCAATCAACAACAGTGCAAGCTTAAGTAACAAATTTGGGGGATTTTACTTCATTTTCAAGTTTGGCATATCGGGTTTACTTCACCAAGTGATCACAACAATAGCCGACAGAATTCGAGGTTGGTAAAGTTAGCCAGAGAGTTTCAAGGTTGAGATGTAATCAGCAATTCTCACGGGATTCCAAGACAATGGTACTTCACAGTCTAAGTACAATTTTCAAAGTTCTTCAACGACATTCATATACAAGACCTTGAAGTGTATACAAGTTTTTCTTGATTCTTGCTTCATTTCCTCTACGATGTTTCGAAGACAAGAGGGTAATGCTTCGTTTGGGATTCAAGATTTGTGCTTAAACCAAGAACTTCTCGAGTATATGGACGTACACGACAATGATGCTTCCGAGAGTTCGCAACCATCATGGGGGAAAATGTGTACATCCGGGACTTAGTTGACTTTGATGTTACCATGTCAACTTCCAGGGGGAAGTAGTGTATACTACTTTACTTTAGTATGGTTTATGAAGTATTCTGCATACGTGAAAGAATTTTGCTGATTTCTCGCATGTATTACCCCCGAACAATATTCATACCAAGCCCTAAAATGACAAGAAGCAGGGTCGTATGGTGTGGTTTGACTTTCTTACAAATTCCGCGTGTGCACGTCAATGACAAGTAGAAGATTGTGCAAGGCTACAACAAAGATTTAGAATCTTCTAAGAAGGGATGTTGGTTGGTGGTGAAGCGCCTGATTCAGTAAACTTAGCCAAAAGGAGTCCTAGACGAAAACTTTTCAAGACCATGCTGCATGAATTGGGGGGAAGTTAATCCATTTTCCTGCATACTATTACAATGTTCCGTGTTACAAGTAAAGACAATGAAGAATCCAAGCTGGAGTACAAGTATTCAAGACCAGGAGAACCAATCGAAGACATCTTCAGCTCTGGAAAGCGCTTTGGAGACGATATTTATGTTGGTATATTTACAGAGATATGAACCATTGTAAGTAATTTCATATGTCCACATATTGGGGGAAGATTGTTAGCCTTAAAATATGGTGACATATCGGAATTACATTAGTTTTCATTAGGCAAGAACTACAGGGAACAATAACTGTTTAGATAGTAAGTGTCCCATGTCTAGACCTATATATACCACCTTTCCATACTTCCATGGAGGGGTGAGGTTCATTTTGTAAAAGAGTGTGTGTTCATTGTTTCTCTCTCATAGACACACACCTCTTCCCATCTTTTTACCTTTCTCTCTAATCAAATGGGCTAAAACATTTTGTTCAATCCTCCCCGACCTCCGGATCTTTCTTGTGTAGCTAGTGATTTCTTATTGAGACAGTATCGGTTCCTCCCATAAGATGTAGATCTAAGACTCCTATATCAAAGAACTTTAAGGAGCCCTTTGACAAAAGCCAAACCTTACAGGTAAGAAGGCTTTGTTAATTATATCTTCGTAAATCCCTAGAGTTGGTCAAGCACTGATACAGTAGTTAGTGGTTCATCGTAGAAAAACTACTAAGCTAACGTTCAAAGGGATTCGAGATTTGATTCTTTGTTGAAGATATCCGTCGGAAGACATCCATAGAATATATGAATTATTTGTTAAGTGCAGAGGACAGAGGGTATGACAGAGGGCATGAAGCAAAACAGAAACAAGTCGAAATCATGGAAGATAGGAGAGATAAAATACAAGCATAATATCACGTGTTGGAATTGCAACCAGAAGAGCCACTTTCAGAATCAGTGTTCGAAGCTTGTAGCCTCTAGGGATAAGGTGGTTAACATGGCAGCTGGAGACTCTGATGACGCATTGGCTTGTTGCGTTGAGAATACGGTTGAGGATCGTATTATGGATTCTGGTGCATCATTCCATGCCACTCAGTAAGGTTCATTTAGCAGATGACAAGACTCTAGACATTGTAGGCGTTGGGGATGTTGTCCTCAAAACTTCTTTTAGTTCAAGTTGGACTCTGAAGGATGTTAGGTACATTCCAGGCCTAAAGAGAAGGTTAATCTCAGTTTGGGCAGCTTGATAAGGAAGGTTACCACATAGGTTTCGGCGACCAGCAGTGGTAGGTTACTAAAAGTAGTTTGGTGGTAGCTCGTAGGAACACTTAATAAAAACCGAAACCGAATCGGTTTTTTTGAACATTCTAGCTCGCGCTTCGCTGCGGGGTGGTGGATCCTATGTGTGAACATGCAGTTATATAATTTGTTGTACAACTATAGCTATGTGGTTTGGAAAGCCATGGGGGTCAATTATACAGTGTTTCTAGTGTCCTATTATGTAGTTTAAGATCAAAGTGGGGAGTTGCGCCAAAGGTAAAATGTAGCGGAAGTGAAGCAAGGGAGTAAGTTAAAACTGCCTTGTTTCACAAAGAATGAAAAAAATAATAAGATATTAGCTCAATACTTTGTGCATGTCATCGAATTACATAATAAGTTCCACCTAAATTGCGTTTGATTCCCTCAAATGATGTATCGGACACTTGGTGAGCGCTGACGAACCAATAAAGCAGAAGCATAAACATAACTAAAACCGTAAATTGCGCACAAAGCCATCGGAGTGAACATGATGGGATATAGAAGCCTATGAAAAACACAAGTCTAAATTAAAATATCATATAAATTAGGTATACATTCAAGAGTAGTAGATATGGCAATCGTTGAAGAGGCGTACCTTGCCATCGTTCATGACAAACGTGTGTGGAATATGGTTTACCGCCTTTGCCTTGTGCACACAACAAAGCACGTTTGTCAGACTATTAGTTACCCGCGGTTGACATCACACTATAAAATCAGAACACATAATATTATTAGAAATAGGAAAAAGAAAATTATGGATTATCAATACGTGAAGCTTATACTTAACTTTGGACTTGTTGACTTCTATTTGACTTCGTTACACGACTTTATTTTTAATAACTGCAGGCAGAGACCATAACCCGACTCAGGGCATATACCGAGATGTCCAATTCATTTCATAATATGTTTTTCGTGTGTTTCTGTAGAATCGACTGCACATATTAACCTGGAATTTCCAAGAAAGACTTTGAGGTCACATTAAAGTGTCATCATCGCCTTAAAAACACTTACGGAAAATCGGCTCATATATTAACTTGGAATTTCTGAGAAAAACATTGAGGTCACAGGAGCAGTCGATTCTGAAGAAACACCGAACAACATCCCATGAACATTGTCTCCTGCTGTCGAGTTTCTTTTTATTGGGTCGTTTGGAAGAATTATGTAGAATTAATTGCCCTACTCAGCTGAACCTTCTATCTAAGAAGGTGTTGGGTGCAAACCCAATCCCACATCGGTAGAATATGTAAACTGAAGATAGGTCTCACACTTATAAACCCCCTCATTGTAATTGTAAACTTGTATCTAAGGATCTGGGTGTGTGTGTTTGTACCCCGTGCAGTTTAGCACGGGGCATGCAGTTTAGCACGAGACGTGCAGTTTAGCACGAGACGTGCAGTTTAGCACGGATCGTGTAGTTTGGCACGAGCCTGAGCAGTTTAGCTCAGAGCTTAATAATATCTCTCTGGTTTGATCCCGTGGACTGCCACGACTATCCTAGTTGTGGATACCACGTTATATCTTGTGTCGATTATATTCCACATTTAATTTCCGTAAGCCTTAGTTGTATTCTTTGTTTATTCGAGCGGTGTGTGCAGGAGCTATATACCGTACAGAAGTCTGTACAGAGGTGTGTGCATGTGCCATATACCCTAACAAAGTGGTATCGAGAGCCAGGCTATGATAAACAATGGCAGAAGACGGTAAGCTAAAGATCGACAATATGATGGCTATGATTTCGGTTTCCGTAAGATGTAGATCGAAGACTCTCTATATCAAAAGAAGCTTTAGGAGCCTTTGACAAAAGCTAAACCTACAGGTATGAAGGCTTTGTTATTATTATCTTCGTAGCCCTAGAGTTGGTCAAGCACTGTTACAGTAGTTAGTGGTTCGTGTAGAACTACTAAGCTAACGTTCAAAGGGATTCGAGATTTGATTCTTTGTTGAAGATATCCGTCGGAAGACATCCATAGAATATATGAATTATTTGTTAAGTGCAGAGGACAGAGGGTATGACAGAGGGCATGAAGCAAAAACAGAAACAAGTCGATCTCATGTTTAATAGTTTGTTTTTTTTATATGGGCGTACATGTTGAGCCTCATGACGCATACATTTTTTGATCTTAATAAATAAGTACTTTTATATAAAAAAATTCTATTTTTTTGCCGCGCGTTGCTGCTGGGCGTTATTTATTATTTTTTTAAAACTTATTTTGTGCGTGTGCATTTTTTCGGTCTCATATTTAATAGTTTTTTTTACATGGGCTTATGTGTTAGGTCTCATGTCGCGGTTTGTAGTTTTTTTCCAATTTTGTGCCGACCATTTTTTTTATATTGCCTAAGGGAAAAATTAAAGGAAAAAAAAAACTAAATGGGCCGGCCCAAAATGGAAGCCCAGTGGGCCGAACACTGTAGCGATAGTGCTTAAGATGAGTAGCGAAAATGAGTCAAAAACGTTGTCGTTTAACTTTTCAAATGTGTAATAGTATAATATAACCTTTAACAATATAATTATAATCATGTCTTACCATGTTTAATAGGAGTTCAGTCAACTGCAAAAACGATCATGCCGTGTTAATCAGATTGCCGACGTAATTCTTATTGTATTTCAAAAAATGCAGAGCTACTTTTTACGAAGAGCTTTGGTATCCAATTATCGGCCTTCAGTCCTTGACAGAGACTATACATGCATGTTCGAAGTTTTATTCATGGCATATTGAGTCTATGACAGGACGATAATTGCACACAAACGCTCTTCACGACGACTGAATCTTCACTTTCGCAGTTGTAAGAAGTGAGCTTGCAATTTATTCAAAGCAGAAAGGTTTTGCAATTCACTCTTTTAATAAGTTGCTTGAATTTTAACTAACAATATATCGAAAATTAAGCTTTTAAAGTTACTTTAAATATTTTCTTTTTGAAACATTACTTTGAATGTTATTTTTTCGAGCATTACTTTAAACGAGGTTTGTAACTCGCGTTCCGTCGCAGAGTGCACATGATTAACTTTATAAAGGACCGATAACCCAAAAGGCTATTATCGTTAATTGTTTCTGAATTTTTTACGGAAATAGTCCTTCAGGTTAGCGTTCTGCTGCAAAGTTAGTCATTAAAGACTAACTTTGCAACGAACTGATAACCTCAATAACTATTTTCGTAATTTTTAAAAAAAGATATACTATTAAACTTTAACATTTTTTTATAAAATCGTACATATGTCAGAAGCATTGCAATATTGAGCTTGTCTTGTTCGCAATTCGATGATCTTTTCAATGACATATTTTTTTACAAATAAATCGATAGATGTACGGGGGACTGTTCTTTGCAGAACTACTTTTTTGTACAGAACCTACAGAATCAACTTTGGACCAATAAGAATTTTGTATTATTAAATCATTTTATTTAATTCAAAATGGTAAAATAGTAAAACACATTTTCACTTTCTTTTTGAATTTTTAATTTTTTTTTATTAAGCCTTAAATTTCAGAATTAATTTTTTATTTTTTTATTTTTTTTCAGAATTAATTTTTTTATTTTTTTTATTTTTTCAGCAAATATATTTTAAAAAAATGAGGTGCATATATGTTTTTTTTAATATTATAGAAATTCATATATGTTTCTTGCATACAAGTTTAAAAAAAATAAAGTGCATATGTATTTTTTTTATTTTATACAATTATTTAGCCATGAAACTTGTTTTTTCCTTAAAATTTATGGTCATAAACATATATATGTAACCTTTAAATTTAAGCTAAACCAATAACCTAAATAGGATACACAAAATTTGATATTAATTAAAATTCATCAATTTCGAATACAAATATAACTTGTTAAATGTAATTGTCCACGACATTAAAAAACATGTGTGCACTCTTCCAAGAACATACGTGCACGCCTCACTTTCTCTTTAAATTCATTAGAACATATGAGTACTCTTGCAAGAACATATATGCACGCTGCACTTTCTCGTTGAATTCATTAGAACATATATGTACGTAGCCCGGTAACATATATGCACGGCTGGTAAAAACCTAAATGCATTCGTTGGGCATCTTCGTCACATGTCTCATTCATGATTGAATCATCCTCACTAAAAACAAATATATAAAAACATTAAAACAAGAGGTGGTTTTGTGAAAAAGAATATGGACTAAAAGTTTAATTAACGCTAATCATTCTATTGTACAACTTCCAGAAATACCCACTAAAAAACAACTCCATAATGTACAACTTCATTAACTCGTCAATCATTCTAGTTAACAATAATTAAAAAAATTCAAAGGATTTGTTAAACTACGAGTATTTGACAATTTCATATGAGGAATCAAGATACACAAAAGTATCATTTACGAGTAACTTGTACTATTTATTTGTTTAAAACTCATTCTATTATCTAAAAGAAACCCATAATCTTGATAATGTATGTTTATCAATTATACATAATTAATAGGGAAAACACTTACATGATGCCACTATTTGCTTGGTAAAAGTTTATGTGATATCAGGCCACTTCATTTCAGATCTTGCTTGTTCATATTTAGATCCAACAACCTACAACTCATAAACTTTATCAAACTATTTAACGTCTTCAAGCATGGAATATCAAACTAAAAGGTTGTTCCACAATCATTGGATGGTCTGCTGTTTCATCATATACATGACAATCTAATGGTTAGTGGGTCAAACAAATGATATAAAAAAGTTGGCTTAACAAAAATGGGTAACAGTCAAAAATTTAATGTCACCCGATCTGTACTTTTCTTGCATCCAACCAAATAAATCATTTTGATCAAATAATTACACAACCATCACTAAACTCAAAAACAAGAAAAACGAAGATTAGAAGCAACAAAAAAATTATCTTCAAAAATGGCCATAGATGAATGCGATCTTTTAATTGTTTCTTAATGGTAACTTCATACCGATGATCTTGAAATAAAGATGAACGTTATCGCGGTGCGAAGACGTTATCGATAAAGCTTCTCACTTCGGCTTTTCGTTGTAGATCTGGTTTATCTTGTTCACTTGAGCCTCCTCCTTCCATTTTTGAGTTTCGATTTGAAAGATGATATGATTTTTTTGTTTTGCAGAGTATTGGTATTGTTTGGGGCTGGGAGAAAAAGGAGGCGTATAAATAAAAAGAGGAGATCTTTTACCCTAATTATTTGGAGAGGTTTACTTCAAAAAATGTAACAGTTTTTAAACTGTAAAATGTCCATAATGCCCTTAATTTATTTTCTTTTTCAAAAATAAGTAGTGGGTATTTACAAAAATGTCATCTTGCATTAATGTGATGTACATCATGCATTATTAGGAGTAAAAAAGCTGGTTCTGTAGGTTCTGTACAAAAAAGTGGTTCTGCAAAGAAAATGCCACTAGATATACGTTTCATATTTGATAATAAAGTTTTGTTATATAATAAAGTCATAAATAGATAAAAGTTGAAGGTCTTTTTAGTAACTTTTCGCATAGTTTAAAGTTCGTTTTATAGATTTTCCTTTTTTCTTATTTTAATTGTGGTGAGTTTTTTATTAATAAAAATGCACAAAACTTTAAACGGTACTGATAAATATATATGTAAATAAACTTATAATAATGTCAGACGCAACATTTTGAGTGGCGAATATCAAATTGGTCAAAAAGAAGTGTGTTTTTTTATCAAGTAAGTATTAAGGGTGTTCATGATGCGGTTCGGTTCGGTTAATTGGAAGATCTTAACTATCCATCGCAAAGCGGGTAATGAATTTTACTACCCTAAACCGAACCATACTAGGCGGGTAACCAGACTCGCGGGTATCCAAAGTGAGCGGTTCACGATTCGGGTCACGGTTAACTATTTTAGACATTTAATCGAGTTTAACCACATAAATAATAACATGGCTACTAGAACAGTAAAAAATGTAGTTTTAGTCAACTTAAATGACACTGAATAAGTAAAAGTCATATAAATGTTATTTCGTTACAATAACTGCATTCAAATATTAGTACATAACATATTAACAAATTATATTTATACGACTTTTATAGATTACAGTTTCATTGTTCAATTCTTACACATAGATGTTTAGAAATACTTACATTGGAGCAAAAAATCGTTATACAATAAAATTAGTGCAATATTATGATTAATACTTGTACGATTATTTCAATATTTAGTTTTAAAACTTGATGTATATTATGCAAGGTTCGGGGTTACCGTGAATACAATAAAAACCGAAACCGAACCGTGATAAACGGGTTTTTCGGTTTCAGCTTTTTTGGTTTTGGATTAAGCGGTTCGGCTTGATTCGTTGATTTTTTGGTTTTTTTGAACACCCCTATCAAGTATATGATAAATCAAAAACTGTGGAGATTGAACATTGATACTTTGTAACGAAAACTTAGCTTTGAATCCAAACGAGGATTCCAGCTCGCGCTTCGCTGCGGGGTGGTGGATCCTGTGTGTGAACATGCAGTTATATAATTTGTTGTACAACTATAGCTATGTGGTTTGGAAAGCCATGGGGGTCAATTATACAGTGTTTCCAGTGTCCTATTATGTAGTTTAAGATCAAAGTGGGGAATTGCGCCAAAGGTAAAATGTAGCGGAAGTGAAGCAAGGGAGTAAGTTAAAACTGCCTTGTTTCACAAAGAATGAAAAAAATAATAAGAAATTAGTTCAATACTTTGTGCATGTCATCGAATTACATAATAAGTTCCACCTAAATTGCGTTTGATTCCCTCAAATGGTGTATCAGACACTTGGTGAGCGCTGACGAACCAATAAAGTAGAAGCTTTAAACATAACTAAAACCGTAAAGTTGCGCCCAAAGCCATCGGAGTGAACATGATGGGATATAGAAGCCTATGAAAAACACAAGTCTAAATTAAAATATCATATAAATTAGGTATACATTCAAGAGTAGTAGATATGACAATCGTTGAAGAGGCGTACCTTGCCATTGTTCATGTGTACAAACGTGTGTGGAATATGGTTTACTGCCTTTGCCTTGTGCACACAACCAAGCACGTTTGTCAGATTATTAGTTACCCGCGGTTGACATCACACTATAAAATCAGAACACATAATATTATTAGAAATATGAAAAAGAAAATGATGGATTATCAATACGTGAAGCTTATACTTAACTTTGGAGTTGTTGACTTCCATTTGACTTCGTTACCCGACTTTATTTTTAATAACTGCAGGCAGAGACCATAACCCAGCTCAGGGCATATACCGAGATGTCTAATTCCTTTCATAACATGTTTTTCGTGTGTTTCTGTAGAATCGACTACACATATTAACCTGGAATTTCCAAGAAAGACTTTGAGGTCACATTAAAGTGTCATCATCGCCTTAAGAACACTTACGGCAAATCGGCTCATATATTAACTTAGAATTTCTGAGAAAAATATTGAGGTCACATGAGCAGTCGATTCTGCAGAAACACCGAACAACATCCCATGAACATTGTCTCCTGCTGTCGAGTTTCATTTTATTGGGTCGTCTGGAAGGTTTCTATAGAATTAATTGCCCTACTCAGCTGAACCTTCTATATAAGAAGGTGTTGGGTGCAAACCGAATCCCACATCGGTAGAATATGTAAACTGAAGATAGGTCTCACACTTATAAATACCCCTTCATTGTAATTGTAAACTTGTATCTAAGGATCTAGGCGTGTGTGTTTGTACCCCGTGCAGTTTAGCACGGGGCGTGCAGTTTAGCACGGATCGTGTAGTTTGGCACGAGCCTGAGCAGTTTAGCTCAGAGCTTAATAATATCTCTCTAGTTTGATCCCGTGGACTGCCACGACTATCCTAGTCGTAGATACCACGTTATAACTTGTGTCGATTATATTCCACATTTACTTTCCGTAAGTCTTATTTGTATTCTTTGTTTGTTCGAGCGGTGTGTGCAGGAGCTATATACCGTACAAAAGTCTGTACAGAGGTGTGTGCAGGTGCCATATACCCTAACAAAGTGGTATCGAGAGCCAGGCTACGATAAACAATGGCAAAGAACGGTAAGCTAAAGATCGATAATATGGTGGTTATGATTTCGGTTTCTGTAAGATGTTGATCGAAGACTCTCTATATCAAAAGAAGCTTTAGGAGCCTTTGACAAAAGCCAAACCTACATGTATGAAGGCTTTGTTATTATTATCTTCGTAGCCCTAGAGTTGGTCAAGCACTGTTACAATAGTTAGTGGTTCAAATGGATTCGAGATTTGATTCTTTATTGAAGATATCCGTCGGAAGACATCCAGAGAATATACGAATTATTTGTTAAGTGCAGAGGACAGATACAGGGGCAGAGGGTATGACAGAGGGCATGAAGCAGAACAGAAACAAGTCAAAATCATGGAAGATAGGAGAGATAAAATACAAGCATAATATAACGTGTTGGAATTGCAACCAGAAGGGCCAATTTCAGAATCAGTGTTCGAAGCTTGTAGCCTCTAGGGATAAGGTGGTTAACATGGCAGCTGGAGACTCTTATGACGCATTGGCTTGTTGCGTTGAGAATACAGTTGAGGATCGTATTATGGATTATGGTGCATCGTTCCATGCTACCTATTGCAAAGAAGAGTTAGAAAGGTGTTAGGATTAATGTTTTCTTAACTTAGTACCGACAGTACAAATAGTTAGTACTGACAGTTATACTTAGTGCCGACAGTACAAAGTATTAAGTACTGTTAGTTAGTTAGTACCGTTAGTAGAAAGTTAGTTAGTACCGTTGAGAAGATATTTAAAAGATATTTATGAGATATTTTAGAAAAAGATATGTAAGCCTTTTAGGGTTATCCTTAGTCTATAAAAGGAACCCTAGGCATAGTTAGTACTAGTTCTACACAAGATCATAGAGATATACAATATCATAGCTAGCAATCTATAATCCTCAAGAACACATTAATAAAGTTGTTGTAGGATCGATATTCCTTTATGAAACACTGATATACTGTCAACTATGCGGAATCTAGTTGGCAGTACTTAAGATGAACACACAATAGTTTCTCAAACGATTTCTATTATAAACCTTTTGAATCTGCCTAAATTGCAGATCCCTAATACAATACTAATAATTCGTATTTTTCTATATCTTCTAATACCTTCCTAGAGATCCTTTTATAACCATAAGGATAACCTCTAGTTAGATGTACAATCCTTGTATATCATAAACACTAATCAATACTAATCATTAAACTAACTGTTACAAGATAATTACTAACATAACTGTTTAAAATGATAATCCTTTAAGATTCCTTTATCCACGGCAGTATGTTGACTTTTCCACACAGTACTTTGATTTTCGATTTAGTAGTACTTTGACCTTTTGCTTAGCAGTACTTTGACCTTTTGACTTGTATTTCCCAACAAAGCGTGAATTGAAAATCGGTTAAGTTCGTGATCGCGTGTTTTGAATGGTTTCAAAGATTTAGATTGCAGCCACATCTGTCTTGTCATTTAAGCAGTACTTGCCTTTAATCTTTAAGCTTCAACCTGTGAGCAAGTATCTTGTACACAATCTTTAAGTATCTTAAAGATAACCCCTTGTTATCACATAGACACTTCCTCTTTGTCTTACATCAAACATTGTTCTTCTCAGCAACATGTCTTCTCAGCAACGCAAATGGTTTTTATGAGCCTTTACCAAGTAGCCATTTACTCTTGGGCTAGTCAGTTCTTTGGTACCTAGAAAAGGTAATAATCCATGGTGAACTGAAAACCACTTCAACACTCAGAACATGAATCATAGTGTGTTGAATACTATATGACTTTTGGTAAGTCATTACAACCATAAACGGATTTGATTAGTCTTTACCTGTAGCCGTTTGCTCAGGACTAGTAAAACATTGGTGAGTTGAGGACCATATAGTTTTGAGCAAACTATTAAAGCTATCAACGGATTTGAGTTCTCTTTACCAAAAAGCCGTGCTTTGGAGTAGCCAATAATTCAGTGTATTTACCATGGTGTATGGTCAGCCATACAATTTTTGGTAAATTGTCAAACCTTCAACAGATTGAGATGTCTTTACCAAAAACTGTTTGATTATAGACTGTCAATTCCTTGTTTGTAATAAATGGTTTGATGATTAACCATTTGCTGTGTGGTGGTTAACCAACACTCAATCCCTTAAAACAGTTTGATTTTCAAATATTTGTGCCTTAAACCTTTTTGCACACTCAAATCTTCACAATATTTCAAAAACAACTTTTTAACTAACAGTACTTTCAACAAGGTACTGTTTGTTTTAAACTAGCAGTACTTTAAACAAAGTACTGCTTTGTTCACAGTTAAGTCTGTTTATCAAAGTAAGATATATATATAAAGAAAATTTTGATAAATCATACCAGTTGTTTAAGAATTGTCACCATCTTCAGTTGTCCACAAGATGAACAGAGGATCAATGTAATGGCATGTCTCATTTATCTTTCATCTTCCCATGCCATGATCTAGAATTCCTTATCATCAACTTCTCTTGATAGGAGGATATCTTCTTTTAGCCGCATTGTGAATCATTGTTGCCATTTCTATCTCTAGTGTATGCACTCCTGAAGATTACATGAAACCTCCATTATGATTTCCCTTTCTTCATTGATCCTCCAGAAGTCTCATCACTTGATTCAGCCGTCTCCAAATAAATGGTTAGATCACCTAGAAGCATCAAACCTAAGCCGGTTGGAGGAATGTGCTCATAATAGTCTTGAACAACTCGATATAGGTGATATAAATCCTGTCTATCTAAGATATGCAGTATCTCCCATAAAGTATCAAAAGCCCTGAAGTGATTATTTGCTCTGTGAATGATGAGATACTCTCCATCAGGTGAATCAATAACTTGGAGCTCTGTAATCATGGAGATTCCTTCTAATGACTCTCTATCTTGTGCATTCTTTTCAAAGTCTACAACCCTAAGATAGTTTCTAAGCTCATCAATTGTTTCTGTTCTCAACTTAGGCTTCTTTGATGGCTGTTCTTCAGAAATTGTAGCTTTTCTTTTCCTTAAGAGTCTTTTTGCTTCTCTTTCCTTCAACATCTCCCTTTCTTTCTCTGAATCCATTGGAATAAAGTCTTTGAAGGAGTCTTTAATAGATGCTTGAACTTTGTCATACAATTCCTTCATCTGTGGATACTTAAGTTTTTGCAAATTTTTGTATCCTTGACCTTTTAAGAAATTCATCATTTGATTTCTTTCTTGAGCAAGAGAAGTAGGTTTCCTCAAAGTGGTCTTTGGCTTTGTTTTCTTCAATTCTTCAAACCTTTTTCTTTCTTCTTCTGCATCCCATTCAGCTTGAATTTTTCTAGCAACCTCCTCATCATTTGTAGTCTCCAATGCTCTGATTTGTTGAAGAGTTAATTTCTTCTTTTTAGGTTCTTCAACCAGTATCCCTTTGCCTTTATCTTTAGGATCAGTACCTTGAGTTGGCTGTTGAGGTTGAGATTGAGATTGTATGGGACCAGGAATGCTCAAACCTCTTGGTCTAGAAATAGCAACAAGAACTTCAGCAACTTTAAGTTGTTCTTCAGATTCCATAACTTGAATTGGACGGAGTGGGCTTGAAGGACCTGCTTCATCTTCAAAATTTAGGGTCCTTGGAGTAATAGTACCCTGTCTAGCAGTACTTTGAGTTGTCTCCAAATCCAGTTCTTCTGTTTCTCCACTCTTTACATTAGAAGCTTCTTTCTCCTCAATATTAACTTCTTCAGTCTCATCACTTTTTCTTTCCAAATCAGGAGTAACAGCAGCATCTTTATCAACAATATCATCAAAGAAAGGATGTGCTGTATCTTCTTCTTGAACATTGTGCTCTTCAGACAAAGTTCCTTCATCCTTATTCCTCCCCAATTTGACTGAAGACACTTTCTTCTTATGCTTCTTTCTTCGTCTCTTTTGCTTCTTAAGGTTTTGATTCTCTACCCAAAAAGCATGATGCTAGACCACTGGCTGGACGAATTTGGACAGTTTCTTGAGCTTGGCTTTGAGCTTGATTATTTGTTTAGCTTGAGAAAGGGTTTGCCTCTTGAGTCTCTTAACTTCCCTGTTCAAAGCATATATATCTAAAAGTCCCTCATCTCCTCCAGATGTTTGAGACGCATCTGTGGGAGTATAATCATTGGGAGATTTAGGAATAGAAGCAGTACCTTGATATGCAGCAGTACCTTGTAAGGTATCAGTACCTTGAACTGCATCAGAATCATGTGGTGTAGCAGTACCATGGAAGGAAGCAGTACCTTGTACTGAAGCAGTACGTTGAGAATGAGCAGCACTTTGAGTTGGAGTGCCTTGAGCATCCCTTGCAGAACTTGCAGCCCTAGAATGAGGACTAGTACTATGTTCTTCCTCCGCTGCCAATGCTGTTACTACCTCTAACATAGATGGAGTCAAAGGTGTAATCCTACACGAGAACTTAGGACTATGCTTCCTCATGAATGTAAAAACCTTAGAAGGAAGTGAAACGGATGGTATAAAGTCCTGAGGTCTGTCTACTCCCTCTAACTGCTTGTTCAAAAACAATTGAACGAACCTAGGATACATAAGAAAAGGTGTACCATTTGAAATATGTCCTAGCATCCCAGTTAGAATCATCAAGGAGAAATTAAACTTTTGGTTTGTGGCTAGACCTACAAGAGCAGAGGCAATGTTTGTCCCAAATTGTTCCCATGAAGTGCTCTTAGGACTTAAACAGTGGAGTAAGACATGAACTAAATACTTCCACTGTGGGCTAAATAGAGGTTTAGAGAAAGTGAGTTGTGCTAAGTTACCCTCGTAGCCAATATCTCTGAGCAAGTCCCAAATAACTTGCTTAGGAAAGCAATCAACTCCATTTTCATCATCAAAGAGTAGGTCAGCTCGAATGGTTGCTTCAGAAATCAAAATCTTCTTGCCAGCTACCTTGGCGCGGATGTGAGGTACGTCATTGATCACTTTGAGAGAAGCGGTAGCCCAAAATTGTTGAAGCCAAGGACCGATGAGATCAGGATCAACCAACAAAGAGTAATTAATGGAGCAGCCAGTGAGATAATCGATGATTTGATAAAAATCGGCATTCTGCGCCGTCTTCTCCACACACGCAATCATGTTGTGTTTGTTACAAGTGCGAATATTTGCCATTTGAAGGGAAATTAATGTGCGTCGGAGGTTGTAATTTAAAAAGTTATGAAAGAAAAGAGATAAAGTGAGAGAAAAATGCAATTCAGTTGAGTATTTATAGGTTGTGTTGGATAACTATGAAGTTACCGTTGTAAATACGTTTTTAGCGCAAAAACGTACGTTTGACCGTTGACCGAACGTTAGAACAGTACTTTGTTGTCTAAGCAGTACTTTCTAAGACAAGCAGTACTTTGAGTTGGCTAAGCAGTACTTTCAACTTAAAAAGATGTCCAACTCAAATATGTGCAACGACAACCCTTCAACTTTGCAAACTATCTCTTCAAATCATCAAACCTCTGAAAAATCATTCATATCCTCCCCTCAAATATAGCTAGAGTGCTTCAAAAATCCAATCTAACCAAAACAGTACTTTACTTGATCACCAGTACTTTATATGTGATCCTCCCCTCAAAGATAGCTATGGGTTCATCATCCCAATTGTTACCACCAAAAAGTTAAATCTTGCCAAGTCAAAGCCTTTGGTGAGTAAATCTGCTACATTGTCATCAGTATGAACCTTGACCACATTAATGAGCCTTTGCTCATAACAATCTCGAATGAAGTGATGTCGAATCTGAATATGCTTGGTCTTTGAGTGAAAAACAGGATTTTTCACAATGCAAATGGTGCTCTCATTGTCTATATGGATTTCAGTGTTCATGAAGTTAAATCCATAATCAAGTAGTTGATTTTGCATCCAAAGTACCTGAGCACAACAACTTGCAGCTGCTACATATTCTGCTTCTGTAGAAGATATAGCCACAATTGTTTGTTTCTTGCATTGCCAAGAAACTAGTCTTCTCCCAAGATACTGACATCCTCCTGACGTTGATCGTCTATCATGATTGTCCCCAGCATAGTCACTATCTGAAAAAGCTTCTAAATGAAAAGGAGAGTCCTTAGGATACCATAGACCCAATTTTGGTTGATGTTTGAGGTACCTAAAGATCCTTTTGACAGCATGCAGGTGAGAAACCTTTGGAGTGACTTGAAATCTTGCACACAGACAAACAGCAAACATTATGTCTGGTCTTGAAGCAGTTAAGTACATGAGACACCCAATCATAGACCTATAAAGATGTACATCAACATCTTCACCTTCTTCATCTTTTCCTAGAGATTTATGAGCTTCAATGGGGGTGGATGCTGGCTTAATGGTTCTAAAGTCAAATTTGTTGAGAATGTCTTTCACATATTTGTCTTGACTTAGAAAAATACCAGCAGAAGTTTGCTTGACTTGAAGCCCCAAAAAGAAAGTGAGTTCACCCATTGAACTCATCTTGAATTCCTTTTGCATAAGATCTTCAAAATCCTTCACCATAGAAGACTTGGTAGATCCAAAGATAATATCATCTACATATACCTGTACCAACATGATATCTCTTCTATCCTTCTTAATAAACAGAGTTTTATCAATAGCCCCTCTCCTATAGCCATGTTTCAAAAGAAAAGTGGAAAGTCTTTCATACCATGCTCTTGGGGCTTGATGTAGGCCATAAAGTGCGCATGACAACTCTGTAGCCTTGTTTGTTATGTTTGAGCTGGATCTTCAAAACCTGGAGGCTGTTTCTTGTTTGACATACAACTTCTTCTGTGATGGAAGCCAATATAAGAATTGCCTCTTTTGACATCACTTGATAGACATGAAGCAATGAAAGATGCAAATGCCAAAAAACAGTCATATTGCTTCAATTCTGGCAACTGGTGCGATTACTTCATCATAATCAACACCTTCTTATTTGTCGGTAACCTTGTGCAACTAGGGTGCTTTTTGTTCTTGTTAATAGTACCCCGTTCATCTCTCTTGTTTCGAAAATCCCATTTAGTTCAATCAACCTTTTGACTTCTGGTAGGTCACATTAAAACCCATCCTCTTGTTCGCATTGAATTGAAGCAGTTCATTTGCATCGCTTCAACCCAACTTTCATCTGCTAAGGCTTGAGGACTTTCTTTGGTTTCCTCTTGAGATAAGAAACAAGCAAACAAGCTGTTTGCTGATCTTTGTGGTTAGTCCTATTTTGCTTGATATGAACAGACTAGCAATGCTTGTGTTGATTTGAAGTACTGTCTTGAAGCTTTTCTTCTTGTTTGAGACTCCAGCAGTACTTTTGCCAATAATTGTTGACTTTGAGGCTGAATCTTATGAATTCTAAGTGTGGGGAGTAGAGGGAACTTCAATAGTAGATTCCAAGTTGTTGTCAGCTCAGCTACTCCGCCTTCCTCAGTATCAAAAGAGTTTGTAGAGGAAAACAACATCCTGTTGGAGTATCATCACAGAATTGTAGGTTGTATTGCCAGTACTTTGAGGAGGTGTATTTGCAGTACTTAGAGTGGACAAAGTACTGTCAACATGTTCTTTTCCCTTGGCTAATAGTATTTCTCCTCTTTTCATCTTCAAAGCAATCCTTTGTTTCATCATTATGAGCTTTGGCAAGTGATTCTTGATTCATCAAACTTACAAGCTCATCTGTTAAGCTTGGATCTTCAGAGGACAATTAACGTCTTTTGCAGCAGTAACTTTCACTGGAGGAATTATACTGAGTGTACCCTATGGAAATGAATTGCTGTGGTCATCTAAATCTTCAGCTCATACAGTTATTCCTTGGTTCTTTTGAATCAGATAGTTTTCTATCCTTACAGGAATGTAATTCACTGGATGGAGTTAAAAGGTCAATATCAACATCCATCAGGACCTTTTCCCTTTTTGACTGGTTCTCCTGATTCTCAAGAAAGGTGACATGAAGAACAATCTTGAACCTTTTTGTGACCCTGTTATAGACTCTAAACCCTTTGTGTTCAGTGAGCTTATCCCAACAAGATATCCTTTTCTGACATGCCATCACTTACCAAATGATCTAGAGTATTAAGTATAGTCAGAGGACATCCAAAAGGTCTCTTGAATCTGATGTTGGGAGATCTTCCCATCACAAATTTCATAGGGAGTCATTCATTTGGGTTAGTCACCAACACTCTATTAAGCAATAACAAGCAGTATTGATTCTGCTTCAGCCCAAATAGAATAGTAAAAGAGAGCCTCTGCTAACATGGTTCTAGCAGCTTTCAATGAGAGTCTTATTCTTTCTTATCTGCAAATACATTTTGTTTTTGTTAGGAAGTCCTCGGCAATGCTCTATTCTCTCTTGAGTACTTTCTTGCACAAAATCCATTCTCTAAGTTGATTCTTGAACTCTTGTTCACATGATCACACCGATGTCTTCACTTTATGTCTTAGCCTGTTTTCAAACCCACAATCATATCATGAAGCATTTATATCGTTTCAGCCTTGTAGGCCATGAAAAACAACCAACTGAATTTTGCTTGCAATATCAGTGACCACCAAGCAGTATTTCTTCCTATTTACACTCTCCACTGAAACAGGTCCAAACAAAATCATATGTAGCATTCAAGAGGTTCTATGACAGTTCTTTCATCAACTCTTCTTGCAAGACTGCCTGTGCTGTTTACCTTTCTACATGACACACAAAGAGTGATCAAGCTTGAATGTCTTTGAAGGTAAACCCCTAACCAGATTGCCTTTAACCAACTTGTTGAGATTTTTGAAGTTGACATGCCCCAGTCTTCTGTGCCATAGGACAGCTTCATCCTCTGTTGCCTTTGCAACCAAACAAGTGATTCCACCAGAAGGAATAATGTTCTTTAGATCCAGGCTGTAGACATCATTCTTTCTAGGAGCTCTAAGAATTACCAGATCTTCATCAACAAACTTGAACTTTGGAGAAAGGATAAGACATTCTTTATCTGTGAATAGAACATTGTGTTTCTTATCACAGATTTGAGAAACAGATAAAAGATTAAACTTGAGCTCTTCCACATAGCTAACTTTCTCAAAGTCTAAGCATGATGTCTTAATGGTTCTTTTCCTAGATTTCCTTCCACCTTTAGAGTCGTTGACAAAGGCCAAATAACCACCTTTTGAACTCTTTAAAATCAGACAAATTGTCTTTTTGTTCTCAGTCATAATTCCAGAGCATCCACTGTCAATGATAGGCATTGTCTTGAGATCCTTGTTGGATTGCCCTTGTACAAACAATTTCAAAGCATTAGACTCTTTTAGGGGACCCAAGTCTTAACTGACTTGGATACCCCTAATGGAGTTTAACATACTCAATATTGCTTGAGTGTGTAAGATCAATTACCCCTATTCCAGACATCTAGATATTTCCTTTTGGTTTCCATGTTTGTTTTGGACTTAATCTTGCACTCTTTTTGACAGTTTGTGGAGGTACTGCTTGGGATCCATCTTTCTTCTTTCTTACCCAATTTAATTTTTAACAATTTTTTTGGGTTCTTTGTGTCTATGAGGACGACCTTGTGGGTTAGATGACCTCGATGATGGTGAGTAAACTTGAGATTCTTGTCTTCCTACTTCCATCTTTGATAATAACTTTCCATCAGTACTTAGTGAAAGTACTGCCTGTGTTACCCCTTAGATCTCAGCTGTATCTTGATAAAGTCACATTAGCTAGTACTTTTCGAAGGTACTGTCTGTTGCATTTTTGGTCTAACTGTACTTATAAACCCTTCCCTTTGTAAGTATGTGATGGAATTAAGGATCTCTTTGTGAAGGTTCCTAGAGTTTCTGCGAATTTTACTATGGTTTACTCTTTGGATGTTGTTTCCAAATTGGTTTGGTTTCCCTGGAACTGTGTTCCATTAGATTTATTGAAGTTTGGGTATGTTGGAAGGTTCTTTCATGTCAGATTTGCCAGTCTCAATAAGATGATTAGGACTGTAACATACAAAACATAATTTGCCCCCTTTGTTCCCAAGTCCCTTTGTCTTAGATTTTTGACCAACACTGTTTTGACTTTTTGGTGACCTGTTTTCAAAAGATTCTTCACTATTTTCTGTATTAAAAGCAGTTTCCTTTTGACTCTCTGAAACATCAGTCTCTTCATCATCACTATCAACCCAATCTTCAATTATGACTTTATTTCTATCAATTGCTGATTGACTAGTGTTTGTTTTCTCTTGATTAACAACTTTATTCCTAATGGCTAGTTCATCTATCCCTGTAAAGGAGACATTTGCCCTAGGTGGAATAATTGTACCTGTAGGTGGAGGTACTGCTTTGTAGGCCTTTTCTCTTTGAAGTTTTCATTGTTGAATCAGTCAATGTTTCTTCCCCAGATGTGAATGTCACTTTATCATACTATTACTTGACTCATCCCAAATCTATACATCGACTTATCAGACTCATTTCTTTGTTATTTGTTTAGGTACTTCGTTTTGAAGTACTGAACGCATTTGACCATTTCTCTAGTTTTAATTTGAATTCATATCTCTTTCTTTTCAAGGCTTGATCTAATCCTTTTGTTTCTTCTTTAGTTTCATTCTCTTATCTTTAAGTATATTCCTTTTGTTCATAATTATTTCACCCAAGCTATCATTTTTTCTGTGTTTTTAAAGCATGACCTCTAAGGACTCTAAGCTCATTTGATATCCTGAATTTCCGATCCTAGTCTCTTTTGAATTATCTCTTTCAGTTTGATAACTTTCAAGCAACTTTTTTTTAGAAGATTTACTAATTTTGGAACAGTAAGTACCGTGTGTTTGTTAGCTTTAAAGTAGAGATACTGGTGCATCATCGCTTTGTTGCTCCAGTCAAAATCGCCAAGTCCTCTTGTCCAAAATGCTACAGGTTCTGCATCAAAACTCCATGCTCCAATCATCCTTGTTCAACTCCGTCAATGCCATTCTTAGCATTTGTCACTGGTTCAGAATCAAATTCCTTGGTCCAATAATATTTCATTGTTGTCTGTTGCTACCAAGGCTTTTGAGTTTGAATCTTCAATAGCACAGTCTCTTTCCTGTAACGTCCATTTGCTCTGTTTTCTTGATTACTTAGGCAAACGTCACTCTCTAGCAAAATGCCCCCTTTTGGACATATTAATAAACATTCCCAATCTTTGATTTGTCAAATAGTGGATTCCCATTCTTTGGCTTGAGATCAATAGGTCTTCCGGTCTTCCTCATAAACTTCCTTATCCTTGCAGTTATCATAGCACTGCCAACCTAATGTCAATTTCTTCTCATAGCATCCTTCATCAATTTGCAGCAAGTCCTTCATATCATGAGTTGTAGCATGGATGCTTGTTGAGAAAAGAAGGAAAATATGATTTCATCTGAGTGTGAACATAGTGAGGAGCAGTGGAACCTTGCTTGAGTGGGAGACCCATAGCATGTGTATATCCTTTTGGGATATTGGTTGGTCAGAAGTACTTTGTTTCAAAAGTACTGCCCTTGACTCTTTGTGGATAGGAAAGCACATGTTTTGATGAGTATCGAAATTTGAGCACCCCCCTTCAATTCATACTCAAACACCTTTAAGTAGTTGTAGAGATCATCAAAGTCTAATGTCTAATCCAGGTTGTCCCGATTCATGGTAATCCATACATGCCACACAGATGGTAGGGCTTCTTAGAAACTTCAAGTTTGCATCTATTCAATGGTCAATGTAGCATCATGTAAGTAAAGCATGCTAGGATATGCTTGAAATCCTTTCGTTTGCTGAATCCTTGTTCTTCCCTAGTTCCAATAGTAAATGTCTAATTGTCGTTTCACAGATTCACCTTTTGCATCTTCTTTGATGCTTCGTTTCTCCAAATCTTCTTTTATGGCTTTCCATAGGGGGGGAGGTTCTTGCATCTACAGCATCATGAATACTGCGAAGATGGTCTATCTGGTGTGGCTAGAAAGCGTATTTTAAGGCCTTTTCTCATTGTTTCTTCTTGCTGTTGCAGCAAGTGATGGTCTTTTGGAGCAGACCAACTGAGGGAGATGCAGGATAGTTGTGGTTTGGTTTTCCCATTGGTGCTTAATATCCCAAGTATTGTTGATAAGTGATAGCAATGTACAGCTCGCATATTCATGGCCATAGGTCATTTTCACCTTTCTTGATTATAGGGATTCTACGTGCAGTAACGGACGAGGTGGGAGGGAATAGGTATGTTTCAGACATCTTTTTAGAGTTTTGAAAGATTTCGATTGATTAAAAGTTTCTTCTAGATCAGAGTCTTTCACAAGCTTTGATACCACTTGTAGGTCGATATTCCGTAATGTGACAGCTGAGATACTGTCAACTATGTCGGAATCTAGTTGCAGTACTAAGAAGAACACACAATAGTTTATCAAACGAATTACTTTTATAAACCTTTTGAATCTGCTAACTTGCGATCCTTAATACAATACTAACAATTCTTAACTTCGTGTTTTTCTTTGTTTGTTCTATATTCTAATATCTTTCATAGAGATCCTTTTATAAACATTAAGGATAACTCTAGTAGATGTACTAGTCATTGTATATCATAAACACTAAATTGATATTTCATCACTAATACTGTTTACAAGATAAATGCTAAAACAACCGTTTTTAAACTTTACTAGTTCTATATCAGGCAGTAACTCTCGAATCTTTGGATTGGCAGTGCTTTGACTTTCTATGATGCGTACTTTGATCATACACAAAATCCTACCAATTACACAATAAACTATACAATCCCCCCCATCAAATGTTCCACAAACCAAAATTGTTAGATTACGTAATATTCTCCTCCACAACCACACCTCAACATTTAACTGCTGATAGCTAGGCTTTCTTCGCACTACTGAGTCCCCCCTCAACAAACACATATGAACAGCACGTCCTTGCGTGATTTCTCACACCCCCCCCCCCCCCATGTCACACTTCATTTCTTTCTTAATACCGTGTTCTTTACCGTGTTGAGTCATCCCGTTCTAGTGACACCCGACAAGTTCTTCAGGAGATTTGCCTTTGCTCGTTTTTAGCATCAATCTCTTGACCCATCCAACGCCTAGACTTTTAATTTCCCTCAGATAATCAGCCAGCCCTGACCTGAACACAAATTACCGTTACCCCCCCCCTATATAATCTATCTCATCATGCCCATGAAACTTAAACCAGTATAGGCCCCCCCCCTCCCAACAACTATTCAATAACCCGTCCCCTTTACCCCCCCCAAAAAACATATATTATAATCTTTGTTGTTAACAGGTGTTTGGTATTTTGTTTTTTTCCGCTTATGGTTTCCTAATGTTGTTTAAAATACACTTTCAATTATGCTTACCGAGAAGTGCTAATTTTAGCCCTCGTTAAGCCTAAGATGTTTATTTTCCCATACAAACGCTCGAATTTGCTTATTTGCATTTAAGGAAGACTAAAAAACCTGTTGAAGTTTAGCAATCCCAAACACCTTATCAAAGTCCATCTTATAAAATAAATATATATGAACACTAATACAGTTAAGATTTTTGGTTATATTGTAAAAAAGTGATGCTTACTTTATGGCTGGGGAAGGCTTTAGACAGGACCCACACTGCTTCCTCATCCCATTTTGGATCTTAAAGTTAGTCTCGATCACCATAATCAAAAATTGCTTTAAGTTGTGTTGACATTTTGATAAGCAAGCCCTTTCCAACTGCATAAAAAAACATCCAGATTAGAACTCATACATGCTCGAGATACCATTTTAACATTAAAATAATATACAGTTGGCATACCTTAAAAGCAAGAACCTCACGAGTAGGCTTACGTTGGCCTGCCTATTTCTCAATTCCAAAAAAAGTGTTAAGTGGGTCTTTAAAGAGGATATTAATTTTAGCATCTAGCTCAAAAGGAAATGGGTCGAAAGCTACCAATGTTATATTGTAAATACAGAAAACCCCCTGATCTTATTTTCCCCTGTTCTGGTCATGAAATAAATCAAAAGATGCCAAATCTTAATGCGGTAAAGGGACTGTTTCTTTAATCCAGTTGAGTTAGTTAGATGTACTTTAAAGAATCTTTACAATCTTTTATAAGTAATTAAGTCAATGTCTAAAAAATGGATTTTCACATAGCATAAAACAAAATTGCACAAAGGCTTATATGTCAAAAACATGAATACCCGGAATTTCCTCCATACACATGCCGGCCACCATAGTCAGCAGCAGGTGTTGGTGCATGGCCGACAGGCGGCTGTTCAGATGGATAAGCAGGAGCATGATCATGATCATGGTAAGGTTTATAGCCTTAGGCCGGTGGTGGAGCGTCTTGATTCTGACCTGCTGCTGCTGTTACTTTAGCAATGAAATTCTGGATCAAAAAAAAGATCAAGAAACCAGATAAAAATATTAGTCAACCAGTGTAAGCCGTACAACACAGTAGTAATTGTTTAAGTTTACGTTCTGAATTTGTGTAGGATAACATTATCATTCGAACCTATATAGTCAGATGGTAAAAAGCGTAACCTTATTATTCAAACATTAAAAGCTCAAACTTGTACCAATTGTTGAGTTGTTTGAACTTTTGATGTAGATCCATTTATCACATCAATAATTTCATCATTAGATCTTGCATTATTATATGGTCAAATTTTGTAATGTCACGACGAGCGACACTTGCCGGAAATTTTGTTTTATTACAGATTTATACACATATATTGTCACACCCCGCCAAGGCGGAAACACGAGGCATAACGTCATGGATATCATCACAACACAATGGTGTAGAAAATAGAGAAACTCTAAAATGCATAAATGAGTCATAGCACACAATGTGTCATGACGATATCGATAATTCAAAACAAAACATCATCTTGTATTAATGAAAGGAGTCTCACCAATACAAGGAAAATAAACCCACGATCCTAATAAAATCAAAACACCCAACAAAGGTTCATGTAACATAACAGATAAAGGAGCAAACTCCCATGCAACCCTAGCAGTCTCTCTCTAGCCACTTCGCCTAACCTCATGATGCTCACCTGAAAATGATGCTAAAATACGTCAACACAATGGTTGGTGAGAGTCATAGGTTTAAGACACACAATTCAAACCTTTCAATCCAATTACTATGATTAACAAAACAATATAGGACAATTATGCAAAAATGCTGAACTTATGTACATGCAATCCACATACTAGGTTGGGAACGTTACCTTGATCCATTACAACAAACTGGGTAGGATTACATCTACCCCAGCTCAATGTGTCACTTACGCTAAAAGGATTACCAGCTGAAGTTATAGTTAGGCCCTGGGACCCCAAATAGGTAGAAGGAACTTTGGAATAAGTAGAAGCACTACCCTCTAACCGGAATCACACAGAAATCATAACAACATTAAGCATACCATATATAATAACCACATAAACGTTCATGTCTCAAGTAAAACTAAATAATCGCAGCGATTAAACACATCCAAAACATCTTTGCATCATTTCCATCCTAATGTAAAGCATTTAAAGTGGGACTATGAAACTCACCTGATGTTTTGCTTCCAAAAAGGATCCAACAAAACTTCGCAAAACTTCATGAACAATCTAAACAATTAAACATATTATAAGCTACCATCAATTAGGCATTCAACCCAATATGATTTAACCACAAAAATGATGGATATCTAAGCTATCTACCACTATTCCCTACTCATTTTAATCCTTTTCCAACTCTGACACATACCCTTTACCCTTCAATGTTACATTTTAAACTTTCTGGTTTAAGCATAATTTTTCTCTTACTTGCACCCCTAAACGCACTACTTAAACACTCTCATAATTCAAACCAAAATTCATCATGCTGTATATATGTCCTATGAACCTCTCATAGCTCTTTAAAGCCATTACCCTTTTACAAATACCCCTTAGAAATTCATTAATCCAAAGTGTTTAGAATTCGTCCAAAATCTGACCTTCTAAAACTATGAAATTGGTTAACTAACTTAAAGCTCACTATGACCTTAGCCAAAATTCATAGAATACACAAAATATATGCACTAACTTCTACGTGACTTAGAGCCTCTAACTCAATGTCTAAGTATTTTTAGAAAAATAAAAATCAAAACTGAAATTCGTCACTATTTTACACACGAATTTGTATTGACCATTATGACCCACATCCTGACATCAAAACCATGAGCCACTTTTCTGCAAAGAACTCTCTGAGGTTATCTCCATATAGTATAAAATTATTATTTGATCTTTTATGATTGAGTTACGCTCGTTACAAAACTGCCTAACTTTCTGCAGTGAATTAAACATCTAATTCGAGTGATCTAAGCCCTAACGCATGATCTTATCGCTAATCCAATCGATCTAATGATTAAACTAACATTATTATATCATAAACTTTCTGGATATTACAAACCCTAATTTATAAAACTTAATTTAAACCCTAATCCATCATAACTAAGTTACTAGAATTATAAACAAACTATAATTAAAAGATCGGATCGTACCTTAAAGTGAAACCCTAAAAAAAATCGTCTTCTCTCTTCTTCTCCTCTATGGCCGGTCGAACTCAAGTGAGGGGAGGGAAGGGATTCATGATTTATATTTATAAGCCTCCTAGTAGAGTTGTAGTTTAAGTCCAATTAGTTTTAGATTAGGATTAGGACTTTAAATATATATTTTTTTTCTCTTATCCTATAAATCGGCCGAATGGCCTTTTGTATATTTTTTTATTTTTTTTATTTAATTATTATTTACATATTTATTTGTATTTCCTTAAATTTTTATAAAAACCTTAATTAATTTGACTATACCTTTTTGCATAAACGCAGTTTACTACCTTTCTAAAAATAACTTTTCATTTCCAACCTAACTTTCTAAAAATAGAAATTTTACATTTTCTTAATCTAACACTTAAACGCTAAACCTATCTTAGATAACTAACACAAAATACGTATACGTATATATATACTTACACAATTAACTTGCAAACGCTCAATTATCAGAAATCATTTCCTTGTCATTAAAATGAACGAAATGAACTTAACAAATTTCCCCATCATTCTAATCTCATTGAGATGGTCACACTCAATAGATTGGTTACCAATACCTCATAAACACATAAAAACACATATAAACACATAGAATCACATAAACCATACTTTGCAACAGACACATAAGTCAACACTAACGGTTTGACTAACCTGCTCAAGTCATGGTTGTCACATTATCCCCTCCTTAGAGGAAATCTCGTCCCGAGATTTAACTAGCCAATGAATCAGCACGATCAACAAACAACTGAGGATACTTAGACTTCATATAATCCTCGCGTTCCCAAGTAAACTCAGGGCCACGCTTGGAATTCCAACGAACCTTTACTAACGCTATCTTACTACGCTTCAAACTCTTAACTTCACGATCCATTATTTCTACAGGTTCCTCAACAAAACGAAGAGTTTTGTCAACCTTTATTTCATCTAATGGCACGTGTAAACTAGCATCTGCCAAACATTTCTTCAAGTTTGACACGTGAAACGTATCATGTACCCCACTTAATTCCTCCGGCAATCTCAATCGATAAGCCACAAGACCGATCCTTTCAAGAATCTCAAATGGTCCTACGTATCTTGGTGCTAACTTTCCCTTTTTCCCAAAACGTATTACACCTTTCCAAGGTGATACTTTCAACATCACTCGATCTCCTACTTCAAATTCCAATGGTTTGCGTCTATTGTCAGCATAGCTCTTTTGACGATCTCTTGCTGCTTTGAGCTTCTCCTTTATCAACACAACTTTATCAGTCGTTTCTTGAATCAACTCAGGTCCAATCAAACTACTTTCTCCAATCTCAGCCCATAAAACAGGCGACCTACACTTCCTTCCGTACAAGGCTTCAAACGGAGCACATTTTATACTCGAATGATAGCTATTATTGTAAGAAAACTCAGCCAATGGTAGATGAACATCCCAGCTACCACCAAAATCAATTACACACGCCCTCAACATATCCTCTAAGGTCTGAATCGTACGCTCACTTTGTCCATCCGTTTGGGGATGATAAGCCGTACTCATATCCAACCTCGTTCCTAATGCTTTTTGCACAGTCTGCCAGCAACGTGACGTAAATCGTCCATCTCTATCCGAAATAATCGACACAGGAACTCCATGTCTCGTGACTATTTCATCGACATAGATCTTTGCCAATTTCTCAGTACTATAGTCTTCTCTTATAGCTAGGAAATGAGCTGACTTAGTCAGTCTATCGACTATAACCCAAATCGTGTCATGCCCACTTTTCGACCTAGGCAACTTAGTGATAAAATCCATAGTGATCTTATCCCACTTCCATTCAGGTATCTCAGGTTGTTGCAGCAAACCCGAAGGCCTTTGATGCTCAGCCTTTACCTTTGAACATGTCAAACACCTACTAACATAAGTAGCAATATCTCTCTTCATTCCCGGCCACCAATACCTATCTCGAAGGTCATAGTACATCTTATCAGCTCCCGGATGCACATAATACTTAGACTTGTGAGCTTCGTCCATGATTATCGTTCTCACGTCTCCTATCAATGGAACCCATATACGGTCCATAAAATACAAACTCTCACCCTCCTTCTTTTCCATCTGCTGATCTAAACCATGCAGATTCTCCATAAGTATATTCTCTTGCCTAAGCGCCTCACTTTGGGCTACTTGTATCCTTTCCCTCATTCCAATTTGAACAGTCATTGCCATGGCCCTTACACGTCTAGGTTTCAACCGCTCCTTCCTACTAAGTGCATCAGCCACAACATTCGCCTTACCAGGGTGGTAAGGAATCTCGCACTCGTAATCACTAAACAACTCCATCTATCTCCTTTGCGGCATATTCAGCTCCTTCTGATCAAAAATGTGTTGGAGACTTTTGTGATCGGTATAGATAACACTCTTAGTACCATACAGATAATGTCTCCAAGTCTTAAGAGCAAACACAACAGCTCCCAGTTCCAAGTCATGCGTCGTATAATTCTTCTCATGGGTTTTCAGTTGCCTCGATGCATAGGCAATAACTTTGCCTCTTTGCATGAGTACACAACCTAATCCCTGGTTCGATGCATCACAATAAACTACGAAATCTTCCACTCCATCAGGTAGCGTCAATATTGGTGCATCACACAAGTTATTCTTTAAAGTTTGAAAAGCTTCTTCTTGCTCCACTCCCCACACATACTTCTGATTCTTCTGAGTTAACGAGGTAAGAGGTTTAGCAATTTTGGAGAAATTTGCAATAAACCGTCGGTAGTACCCGGCTAATCCCAAAAATGATCGAATCTCGGAAGGCGTCGTAGGGGTCTTCCAATTCTTTACCGCTTCTATTTTGCTTGGGTCTACATGTATACCATTCTGGTTAACAACATGACCAAGAAAGTGCACCTCTTGCAACCAAAATTCACACTTGGAGAACTTGGCATACAACTTCTCCTTCCTTAACAATTCCAACACCAAACCCAAATGAACTTCATGGTCTTCCTTCGTCTTTGAGTAGATTAAGATGTCATCGATGAATACTATAACGAACTTATCTAAGTACGGTTTACAAACCCTGTTCATCAGGTCCATAAAAACTGCAGGTGCATTGGTTAGCCCAAAAGGCATAACCGTAAACTCAAAATGTCCGTATCGTGTTCGAAATGCCGTCTTAGGTATGTCATCTTCATGCACGCGTAGTTGATGATAACCTGACCGAAGGTCTATCTTGGAGAAAAATCGCGATCCTTGTAGTTGGTCAAACAAATCATCAATCCTTGGAAGAGGATATCGATTCTTAACCGTCAACTTGTTCAGCTCTCTATAGTCGATACACATACGAAGCGAACCATCCTTCTTCTTGACAAATAATACTGGCGCTCCCCATGGAGAATGACTAGGTCGTATGAAACCCTTGTCTTGCAACTCTTGCAGCTGCCCAGACAATTCTTGCATCTCTGAAGGTGCTAAACGATATGGAGACTTCGCAATTGGCGTCGCTCCAGGAACTAGATCTATGCGAAACTCCACTTGTCGTTGCGGAGGCAATCCTGACAAGTCTTCTGGAAACACATCTTCAAATTCACATACCACAGATATATCGCTTAACCTCGGTTCATCCTCCTTTGCACTCTTCAATGCTTTGGTGATTCCTACAGCCCGTTCTCCATGTACCCTAAGGATCCTACCATCCTCCACGGGTATTTCTACTACCTTCTCATGACATACTATCACAGCCTTATGTTGGGACAACCAATCCATTCCCACAATCACATCAAAGCTTCCATGACCCAAAGGTATCAAGTTTATGCTAAACAGGGAACCTCCTAGTTCTAGTTTGCAGTCACGGATAATTCTATCCACTTCTACTTTCTTACCATCAGCTACTTCTATTACATAACCAGGGTTCACAATGCTAGGTCTCACATTAAGTAGGGGCGCAAATTCAGTAGATATGAAACTAAAATCGGCTCCAGAATCAAATAATATGGTAACAAAGTGATCATTCAGAGAGAACGTACCCGTTACAACTTTAGGATCCTGGATCGCTTCCATTGCATTCACATTCACATTAAAAGCTCTTCCTCTAACTTGATTTCCATTGCTTCGGTTATTTCGGCTGCCCTCCAAAGACAATTGATTTCCAACTTACCCAGGTACTCGATTCAACTTGGGACAAGTATTGCGGAAATGATCTGGGCTACCACACTCATAGCATACTCTCGAATTGTTACTCATTCTTACATCATTCACCGGAGCTACTTGCCTAACCGGTGCCCAACAATCCCTGGCAAAATGACCCGGTTTCTGACAATTGAAGCACAATCTGCAGAATCCATTTACTGGGTGATGAGTAAAGCACTTGTTACACTTAGGATTTGAGTTCTCGGCTTCATTTCTAGTAGGAGTTGTTGCCACGAACCCAGTTCCCGTCTTTGCCTTCTTGTTGTCTTTCCAAGATCCTCCAGTCTTACTAGGCTCCTCCACTCCCTTTCTCTTATCACTATTCTTTGTCAACGTACAACAACTGACTGCTTCGTCAGTAAGAATTCCAGCCTTCAATATTATAGTCTGAATGGTAGTTGGTTGGGTTGCCCGAAGCATTCCTCTAATCTCAGGAGCCAGCCTAGCTACGTACCTCTTAATACGAGATGACTCAGGTGTAACTAAGTGTGGGACCAACTTGGCCAACTCATGAAATCTATCTGTGTAGGCAGCATGATTAGCCCCCATCATCTTGTGATTCCAAAACTCATTCTCCAATTTCTCCATTTCATTACTCGGACAGAACTCTTCAACCATCAATGCCTTATAATCGTTCCATGACATAGCCATTGCAGCCACACGTCCTCTTGCTTGACATTGAGTGTTCCACCAAGTCAAAGCCTTATTTACTAGTGAGCTAGTAGCATATCTTACTTTTTGGTTCTTGGCACACCCACTGTTATCAATTACATTTTCCATTTTCTCGATCCAATGAGTAAGCGCTATTGCACATCCTTTCTCATCATATTCCTTGGGATTACAAGATTGGAATGCCTTGACACTGCATCCATTATTTCCATCATTACCATTTCCACCACCACCATGTCCTTCGTTACCAGCATGTTCGCATTGTTGCAATTGTTAGTACTTGAGTGGATGATGGCTTGTAGATTGCTGTGCGATGTCAGTAGCAAACGTTTGGGATTCTCGTTGTTGTTGCTACTGCTAGGACCACTTCGTCGGTTTGGAGCCATTTTCTATAAGATATAAAAATTATATTCATTAGACGATATAATACAGATCAGGATCTCATCATACAATCAATAACCATATGCATACATACTACACCAACAATAATCCATGTAATCATACTTGCAAGTCCACCTGTGTCTTGGCGCATGTATAATTATGTTGGCCACAATAATTATAGATGCCCCCTTTCATAGTTGTACTCCCTCCTATGAAGACACTTCATACAAATAAATACACCACATAGCACCTTGAAACAAATAAACCCGACAAATAATACAAATAATAATCCTAATAATCACTTTTATTATTAATACTTAAAATCCAACATCGAAAATAACATCCCTAACATGGCTCCAAACGCCGAAAGAAAACAAAACAAGCTAAAACATAACAACTACTTAGAACACAATGGACAGTGATAAGACGCACGGTCACGATTAGCTTTAGTGGTCTTTTCCCACACAGGCTTGCTACTTGCAGTAGACTCAAGGTCTGAATCCACTTCATTCCTTTCAACTTCATCCTCGTCCTCTAATAACCATCCATTCATGTTACCATTTGACTGGGGTAGCCAATGTGGTGCAAACTCATTCATCAAATTTCCTTGTTGAAGTTGTGGGTGATCTACAAATCCATACAGGTCATGTCTTCTAGGTTGTTCCAACGGCTCTTCTTCAGACGTTTCGTAACCTTGAAATTTTCCAGGAACTCTGGTGATAGTGCCATCCTTGGCAATTATCTTTGTTTCAATTTCCTCAACCGCTTGTCCATCAACTTCCTTCAGGGTCATCTTCTCTTCGACTCTACACGGCCACATAGCAATAGGAATTCGGATCTTGCGGTTACCCCGCCTGCATTTCTTAATCTTCTTACACCCCTGTTCGAACGAACTGAGATCATGATTACTTTCTACGAAAGGAGGAGACTACTATAATAGATCACAAAAAATAGACTATATCAGGAACATATCTCAAAATATCAAGAAAAACTCAACTTATATGTTTGTATATTGTATAATTACTTTATGAAACTTTGGAAAAATAAGCATAATTAGTATATGACTTACACTTAAGCCCTATGCATTCTATATGAGGGACCGTTAAGCTTTAGTCTAGGCCAACCCACTAGTTCTTATAACATCAGCTCTGATATCAAAAACTGTCACATCCGCCAAGGCGGAAACTCGAGGCGTAACGTCATGGATCTACATCACAACACAATGGTGTCAAAATAGAGAAAAACTCTCAAATGCTAAATCAGTCATGGGACATATGTGTCATGACGATATCAATAATTCAAAAACAAAACATCATCTTGTATTAATGAAAGGAGTCTCACCAATACAAGGAAAATAAACTCACGATCCTACTAAAACCAAAACATCCAACAAAGGTTCATGCAAACATAACAAATAAAGGAGCAAACTCCCATGCAACCCTAGCAGTCTCTTTCTAACCATTTCACCTAACCTCATGATGCTCACCTAAAAATGATGCTAAAATACGTCAACACAATGGTTGGTGAGAGTCATAGGTTTAGGACACCAAATAAACCTTTAATTAAAATAATTTTGCTACGACTATCATAACATATCATGGCAGAACAATTTAAGCTAGTTATCACATAGGCTATCAAACAATTCACAATCAATCATAACGGGACGGAACGTGCCCACGATCCACATAACAAACCTGGGGTAATCCATTACCCTCCGATCAGAACCACACATAATGGAGTATTATTTCAACCCTCCAGTTAGATTTGGAATGAGTAGAATCACTACCCTCCAACCGGACTCACATAGATATGGGATCTTATTTCAATCCTCCAATTAGATTTGGAATAGGTAGAAGCACTACCCTCTAACCGGAACCACATAGAAATGGGATCTTATTTCAATCCTCCAATTAGATTTAGAATAGGTAGAAGCACTACCCTCTAACCGGAACCACACAGAAATCATAACAACATTTAAGCATACTACATATGATAACCACATAAACGTTCATGCCTTAAGTAAAACCAAATAATCGCAGCGATTTAACATATTCAAAACATCTTTGCATCATTTCCATCTCAATGTAAAAATATTAAAAGTGGGACTATGAAACTCACCTGATGCTTTGCTTCCAAAAAGGATCCAACAAAACTTCACAAACAATCTAAACAATTAAACACATTATTAGCTACCATCAATTAAGATTCATTCCGAATATGTGTATCCTCCAACTATGATGGATACCTAGGCTATCTATCATAGTCCTATAATCATTTAAAACATTTATCCATTCTTATATATTTCATTTATACTTAAATGCTACTCCTTAAACTTTCTGGTTTTAAGCAGAATTTTACTCTTACATGCGCGCCCTAAACGCACTACTTAAACACTCCCATAATTCAAACCAAAATTCATCATGCTACCTATATGTCCTATGAACCTCTCAAAGCTCTCCAAAAGTCACTACCCTTTTATAAATACCTTTTAGAAATTCATTAATCCAAAGTGTTTAAAATTCTTCCAGAATCTGACCTTCAAAAAGTATGGAATTTATTTACCTAACTAGACCTCACTATGACCTTAGCCAAAATTCATAGAACACACACAATATATGAACTAACTTCCACGTGACTTAGAGCCTCTAACTCAATGTCTAAGTATTTTTAGAAAAATAAAAACCAAAACTGAAATTCGTCACTATTTTACACACTGATTTTGTAATGACCATTTGACCCACTTCCCGACCATAAAAACTTATGAGGCTGACTTTTATAGAAAGTAGACTCTCTGAGGTTTATTCCAGTATTTTGTAATTATTATTTGATTTTTTCCTTTTTATGACCGAGTTATGCTCGTTACAAAACTGTCTAACTTTCTGCAGTGAATTAAACATCTAATTCGAGTGATCTAAGCCCTAACGCATGATCATATCGCTAATTTAATTAATCTAATGATTAAACTAACATTATTATATCATAAAATTTCTGGATATTACTAACCCTAATTTATAAAACTTAATTTAAACCCTAATCCATCACAATTAAGTTACTAGAATTATAAACAAACTATAATCAAAAGATCGGATCGTACCATAGTGAAACCTTAAAAAAAATTCGTCTTCTCTTCTCCTTCTCCTTATGGCCGGTCGAACTAGGTTATGGGGAGGTAAGGGATTCATGAATTATATATATAGGCCTCCCTAGATGTGTTTTAGTTTGAGTCTAATTAGTTTTAGATTAGGATTAGGACTTAATTATATTTTTTTTCTTTTTAATCCTTTAAACCGGCCGAATAAATAAATATATATATTATTATTATTATTATTTTATTAATTATATATTTACAATTAAAACCTTAAGTTTTTGTAAAAATATTTACTTATTTGACTAAACATTTTTGCATAAGCGCAGTTTACTACCTTTTTAAAAATAATTTTCATTTCCAACCTATCTTTCTAAAAATAGAAATTTTACATTTTCTTAATCTAATACTTAAACGCTAAACCTATCTTAGATAACTAACACGAAATACGTATACGTATATATATACTTACACAATTAACCTGCAACCGCTCAATTATCAGAAATCATTTCCTTGCCATTAAAAATGAACGAAATGAACTCAATAAATTTTCCCATCAGTCTAATCTTATTGAGATGATCATACTCATAGTTGCGTTACAATACCTAATAAACACTTAAAAAACACATATAAACACATAGAATCACATAAACCATACTTAGCAACAGACACATAAGTCAACACTAACAGTTTTACTAACCTGCTCAAGTCATGGTTGTCACATTGGGAACCTCTAGTGAGACACCAGCTCCTTTATTTATACCAGTAACCTTTTGTTATTGCTCATCAGGAACCATTAACCGAGTGTCAACTCCATCACCTAAGCCACTTGCGTGAGAGCTATGAAATTAAGTCTTAAATCTTTTGGTACTAAACTTCATTTGTTCAGCTTCAGTTAATGCAACCTCAGATAATACATTTAATCCTTTGGCTTTTGGCATCTTTGTAGATTGCTTCTTCTTATTAGATTTAGCCACCTTAGCTTTACTCTTGAGTCTGGTACCTTCAGTAGCTTGAACAGTCTTCTTCTTGGGAGATGTGTCTAAATCAGATTTCTTTCGAACGTACTTTGGTTTCGGAGCTTTCTATCCAGAAGCAAAAGCATAGTATGTCTGGTAAGCTTTGGATCCCAACATTGCTTGGTTTGTTAATTCCTTTGGTAGAATGGTACCATATACTTGAGTATCTTTATGTCTGGAGATACATCTCATAGAAGTAAACATAGTGTCATCTCGAGTAGTGTGCCAAAACATCTTGTTTCTCCTTGAAATAGACTGATCCTTTGACATGAAGTAATAATATGATGTCTTGTGAATCTATGATATGACATCTTGTTTGTCTTCTTAGCATCTTTGTTTTCAATCTAGAACAGGAAATCTTACCAGAGTAGATAGACATAATCGGTATTCTTCTTATGGAACATACCCTAGAGGATTTGAGCATGAGATAGATGAATCTTGTCTATTCCAGTTTCTTTGCCACTTAAGCACTTGTTGATGACAGTAGCAAATGCTCTCCATGGTTGATGTAAGTAGTCAACATTCACATCAGTGGGATAATTGATATCTCCAGAGTGCCTAAATCTCTAATGAAAGAGAGAATATCATGTTCCAGTGGAAGGTCTTCAAACTTTTATCCTGGAATTTTAAGGCAAAACTGGAGAATTTCTCTGAACATATCAACATCGAGAGAGACTTTCTTCTTATTTATAATGAATCTGATGGATGACTTATGAACAGAAACTATAGCCTAAAATTCTTGCATATAAATAGCAAGAACATCTATAGTGATCAGGAATGCTTGGTAGAAAGGAGTGAAGTGGCAAGGAGATCCAACACCACTTGAAATGTAGCTTCTTTTGGTTTGATGTCTGTTTTGAGTCTCATGTTGCATTTCCCGAACTCAAGATGGTCCGCCAGGGCAACAAGAGCATCATCAAGGGATTTTTTGATGAAGATTTAGTGGCTATCATGATTTGATAAGATTTGACTAATACAGTTTTATACATATAACCAATTTATTTATATAAACATACTCTAAGGCCTTTGATGTTAAATATTAAGCTTGATTCATGTTGTGATATCATTTTAATGATTAGGCACATTAAGGCATTTAACATGTTTGAATAAGATCTAATTATCCGAAGGGCAACTTAATTAGGCATAATGTGAAAGGCATTAAGATAACTGAAATAGTGCTTTTTGGAATCCTATTCAAACTAACTTGTAGAGAATAAGGTACCTAAGACGTGTTCAGATATTCTTGTTGAACCTCGTTATATAGCTACTTAAACTGTTCAGGTGCGTATTAACCAATTTTAATTAGCTACCTAACTTGAGTTTAAATTCCCTTCAAAAAGAAATTCAATCTTAAGAATCCTTAAAATTCATTGATAACTCGCTTCCTATTGAGGGTTATTAATTTTCCTCCTAAGTAGGGTTGTTAAATCACCTCATATAAAGGACTGATAAATCGCCTCCTACATAGAATTGTTAACTCGCCTTTTTAATCATGATGATAATTCGCATCATAAATGAGGTTGTTAAATCGCCTCGTGAGGCTAAGTTGTTAACTCGCCTTCTGAAGGGAGTTGTTAACTCGCCTCGTGAAGGTGTTGTTAACTCGCCTTCTGAAGGCGTTGTTAACTGGCCTCACATAGGCAGTTGATAACTCGCCTTAAAACACATTTTTTCACACACATGAAATTTTAAGTATCAAAAGGTGTTCAAATAGCATACTTAACAGATGTATAACACTTAGGTTCATTTATAACAACATTTAGCCACAGAATCATCAAGAACGATAAAAAATGAGCAAATTTATTCATTTTAATGCATTCATACAAGAAACTACAAACAAGGATGAGGTTTAAAGGTTCAAACACATTCAAGAATACATAAGACCACTTTCTTACACAAAACCCACTTAGATTTTCCTTATTTCCCTATGCTCCTAAATTTCAAGAACAAGAATTAACCAAATCGTAAGCATATGTTAACCAATCAATAAACTATTTTAAGCGAGTGTTTAACATACCTAGACAAACAAAACCCCTCATTCAATTTAAGGTTTTAACCACTTTTGATTTTGAAGAACCCTAATTGAAGATTTAGGGTTTTCGAGATCAATCATCGATAAAACACTATGTAACACCCCCAAATTAGGTCGCAGCGGAATATGGGTCTAGGGTGGTACTTCATAGATCAATAACATAAGATATATATAAGATAGACCAAAAAGTCATTTAAAACCAATACATTATATTTATCAAAGTATTTGTTACAAAAGCCCGAAGCTTCACTTGTTCATTGTTCAAAATACAAAGATTTTAGTCTATAACAGATATATCCCCAAAATGTAATGCAACCAAATCTTTAATGCGTGACTTCCAAAATAACGACCACCAATTTATCCTTTGTCTTGTACCTTACTGATCTCCTGAGAAAACATTGCTTAAAACGTCAACAAAAATGTTGGTGAATTCATAGGTTTGTAAAATGTATAATGTAGGACTGCAAGATTTTCCCATGATAATGCAACAGATGCAAACATCATAAAATGTGATTACGTTTTACTAAGCTCATGACACTGAAGCTCGACATGTATGAATTGCAATATATATTTGTCAACATTGCCCGTGATGATGTTCTAACCCGCAACATCTGAAATTCGACATGGTATACGTTCGTTGTCCGGCATACCGGCACAGTGAGCATGACTCGCCCGAACGAGGATGTCAATCCTAAATAGATCTATTTATAACATTCGCGCTCACAATAAGTAATTAACAGTTCATAATAATGGGCTCAAAGGGTTATCGCTACTTAGGCAAACATGTATTCGTAAATGTGAAATGTCCACTTGCGTCCAATTGTAAAACATGAATATGTTTCTCACCCTAAAACTTGTAAATCATTATAAATGTAAAACGTAAGGCTATGAACTCACCTCGAGTGAATGATAATCCAAGTATAACAGAAAATGCGTCGTAAGTACTAAGCACTTTGATTAACTAATACCATATAAAATTCTATATAGTTACATCACCATCTAATTGTATTTGTAAAATATCATTTATAAAGTGAAAACGTTTATTAATATCTCTTTAGTGAAAACGGCGTAACTGTATCGTCTTAAGTCCATTTCTTGCGTTTCTTATTTCGGCTACCCTCCAAGGCCAAATGATTTCCAGCTTGTCCCGGTGCTCGATTCAACTTAGGACAAGTATTACGTAGATGATCAAAACTACCACACTCATAACACGCTCTCGCATTATTACTCATTCGTACCGCATTTACCGGAGCCACATGCCTAAGGGGTGCTCGACATTCCTTGACAGAAAAGACCTCGGTATCTGATAATAAAGCATACCCTACACGCTTCGTTTTTGGTATGAAAGGTTTTAAAACACTTTCCACACCAAGGAGTTGACAGCTCGGTGACTTCATTTCTAAAAGGAGCCGTCGCCACGAATCCAGTTCCCCTCTTTGCCTTCTTGTTATCTTTCCATGATCCTCCAGTTTTACTAGGCTCTTCCACTCCTTTTCTCTTTTCACTGCCCTTGGTTAACGTACCACAACTGACTGCTTCATCAGTAAGTATCCCAGCCCTCAGTATAGCAGTCTGAATAGTGTCTGGTTGAGTTGCTCGAAGCATTCCTCTAATCTCAGGGGCCAGTCCAGCTATGTACCTCTTGATTCGAGATGTCTCAGGTGTAACTAAGTGTGGGACCAACTTGGCCAACTCATGAAACCTGTCCGTGTAGGCAGCATGATTAGCTCCCACCATCTTGTGGTTCCAAAACTCATTCTCCAACTTCTCCATTTCATTACTCGGGCAAAACTCTTCAACCATCAATGCCTTAAAGTCATTCCATGACATAGCCAATGCAGCCACATGCCCTCTTGCTTTGGCATTGGTGTTCCACCTCGTTTTAAAGCTTATTCACCAGTGAGCAGCATCATATCTTACTTTTGGTTCACAGCACAACCACAGTTATCAATTACCTTTTTCCATCTTTCGATCCACCGAGTAAGTGTTATTGCACACACCTTTCCCATCGACTCCTGGGATTACAAGATTAGGAATGCTTATAAGACATACCGTTGTTCCCCTCATTTCCATTTCCACACCATATTACCATTAGTAAGCATTATTCGCATGTTTAGCTACTTGAGTGATGATGGCTTTGTAGTTTGCTGTGCGATGACAGTCAACGTCGGGATTTTCGTTGTCGGTGCTACTGCTAAGACCACATTCGTCGTATTTGGAACATTTTCTAATATGATATAACAAATTATCTTCATTAGACAATATAATACGATCTGAATCTCAACATATAAATTAATAACCATAATGCATGCATACACAATCAACCAATAATCCAAGTAACATACTTGCAATCCACTGTGTTGTGGCCATGTAAAAGCATGTAGGCCACCATAATTATAGATGCTCCCTTTCACAGTTGTACTCCCTCCTATGAAGACACTTCATACAATTAATTACATCACAAAGCACCTTGAAACAAATAACTCCAACACATAACACAGAGAATAACCCTAACAATCACTTTTATTAATAGTACTTAAAATCAACATGCGAAAAATAACATCCCTAATATGCTCCCAAACGCCAACGAAAGCAAGACAAGATAAAACATGACAACTACTTGGAGACACATGGACAAATGATAAAGATGCATAGCCACGATCATCTTTATTGTTCTTCTCCCATACCGGCTTGCTACTGGGCATAAGACACAAGGTTCGAGTCCCACTTCCATCTCTCTCAGCTTCATTTCTCACTTCAATCAACCATCCATACAACAATTACCCAAAGGTTGAGGTAATTGATGTGGTGCGAATCATTCATTAGATTAGCTTGTTGAATTTGCGGTGATCCACAAATCAATACAAATCACGTCTTCTTGGCGCTTCCTGTCCTTTCTTCGTTCGAAAAACGTTTCATAACTCTTGAATTTCTCAGGGACTTTAGTGATAGTGCCATCCTTGGCAATTATCTTTGTCTTAACTTTCCCCACCATTTGTCCATCAACTTCTTCCAGGGTCATTTCCTCTTCACAACCTGCACGCCATAAACAATAGGGATTCGAATTTGCGGTTTTACTCCCTCTTGGTATTCTAAAACCTATTACACCACAGTGGCGATAGGCAATGGAAATTGTTTTGTACTTTTTACGAATAAGAGGAGACATACTAAAAATAGACCCATAAGACCATAAGAGTATCAGGATACAGATGTTCAAATAACAAGGGAAACTTAACATATATATTAGTATATATAATATATAGTAATATATAATAAATAGTATATATAATATGATGTTCTGTAATGAAAAAATGGTGAAAATATGCATAATAGGTATAAACAATACACATAAGTCTCTAAAAGCATCTATATGGAGGAGACCCTAACATAGTCTAGCTCTACCACCTAGTTCTCTATAACCAAAGCTCTGATAACCAATCTGTCACACCCCGCCAAGGCGGAAACGCGAGGCGTAACGTCATGGATATCATCATAACACAATGGTGTCGAAACAGAGAATTTCTAAATGCATAAACGAGTCAAGGGACACAATGTGTCATGACAATATCGATAATCCAAACAAAGCAAACAAACAACTTCTTGTATTAAAGAAAGTGGGTCTCTCCAATACAAGAATAATAAATCCACGCACCTAATAAAATTCAAAAGAAATAACATAAGTTCATGCAAACAAAACAAATAGGGAAGTATGCTCCCATGCACCCTAGCAGTCTCTTTCTAGCCATTTTGCCTAACCTCATTATGCTCACCTGAAAATGATGCTAAAAAACGTCAACACATGGTTGGTGAGAGACATAGGTTTAGGACAACAAAAAACTTAAACATAATTTATTGTGATCATTAAAACACAACGAGACAGAATATGACAATTAAAACACACAATTGGAACGGAACGTTCCCCAGCGATCCAATAGTCACAACTCGCAATTTCACACAACAGCCAGGAGCTTATACCACATTCACACCAACTGGTAGGAACGTTACCTACCCCGATCCATAATGTTCAGTTGGATTTGATTGAGTAGTAAAGACCACTCCTAACCGAACTAATCACATCACAAACTACTCCAATTGATCACTAAACCATGGAGCCTTTCCACACAATTCAGTAGGTATTATTTCAACCATTCAGTTGGATTTGAGTTGAGTAGTAAAGACCACTCCTAACCGAACAAATCACGAAACAATAACCACGTAGCAAATAATCATAGAAACTAAAATAATTTAACACATAGCATCATTTTCACCCTAATAAAACACAAGAAAAAGGGGCTATGAAACTCACCTGATGTTTAGCTTCCAAAAAGATCCAACCAAACTTCACAAAATTTCACGAACAATCTAAACAATTAAACACATTATTAGCTACCATCAATTAGGCATTCAACCCAATATGATGTAACCTCAACTATGATGGATACCTAGGCTATCTATCACAGTCCTATCATCATTTAAGACCTTTACCCATTCTTACATATTTAAGACCTTTAACTTTCTGGTTTTAAGTAGAATTTTACTCTTACTTGCGCGCCCTAAACGCACCACTTAAACACTCCCATAATTCAAATAAAAATTCATCATACTACATATATGTCCTATGAACCTCTCATAGCTCTCCCAAAGTCACTACCCTTTTATAAATACTCCTTAGAAATTCATTAATCCAAAGTGTTTAAAATTGGTCCAGAATCTGACCTTCTAAAAGTATGGCCTTAATTACCCAACTTAAACCCCACTATGACCTTAGCCAAAATTCAGAGGTCACACACAATATATGAACTAACTTCCACGTGACTTAGACCCTCTAACTCAGTGTCTAAGTATTTTTAGAAAAATCAAAACCAAAACTGAATTTCGTCACTGTTTTACACACTGATTTTGTAATGACCATTTGACCCACTTCCCGACCATAAAAACTTATGAGGCCGACTTTTTTAGAAATTATACTCTCTGAGGTTATCTCCAGTATGTTGTAAATTATTTATTTGATCTTTTATGACCGAGTTATGCTCGTTACAAAACTGCCTAACTTTCTGCAGTGAATTTTATAACTAGTTCGAGTGATCTAAGCCCTAATACATGTTCGTATCACCAATTTAATTAATCTAATTGTAACACCCCCAAAAATATGACAACGCAGCAGAATACCACATGGGGTGCTACTTCATAATACACAGCGCTAGATACAA